>JAZDUH010000454.1:0-222674 GCA_036419115.1 Scarus forsteni
TAAGATAACAAATGTTTAAATATTTTCAACCTGCTCACTGGTCTCTGTCTCCCTCTGTCCTTAGATCCACCCATACCAGAGTCTGATACAAGTAAGATCATCGTTGCAGCATCTGGACTGACCCTGGGTCTCATCTTATCTCTGGCCGGGTTCACCCTTTACAAGAGCAAGACTCGAGGTGGAAAAGTCTAAATCACTCTAAACCAGTTGCATTCTTCAAACGCACAAGGCTGTTAAAATCATTGAAAAGGAAAAACACTGTTCATACTTGAATACTTTTTGATACATCTTTCTCATCATCTCATATCAGCTTTGCATTGGTGTGGTGATCATTCAGATGCTGAACTAAATCAGACATGTATGCCGCTCACACCATTCCTCACTTGTAGGCAGCTTTGAGCCATCACAGGAGTCGGAAATATATCAGTTAAATCAATTAGTTTGAATTATTTTCTGCAGTTTTAAAAATTAAAAATTAAGCTATTTTTCTTGACCTATTGTAATTCTAAGTTGGTGCAATGTTCGTAAATATAAATACTGAACATGTAGTTCTCATGATAGTTGGTCACTTCAGCTGGGAGGTACCACCCAAAAATTGGTAATGTCCCCACATAATAAAAATAAAGGATTCTTGATTCTTGTAATAGTGATCCCAATATCTATGAAAATAATCATGATAGAGAAGCCTCAGCATTTATCGCATCTTAACCTCTTCATTTTTCATCATGTGGTCAGGGAAAGACACGGTCCTAGTGAGAACTATGTCTTAATCTAGTCCAGACTGATCCAAACAGATCCAGACCTCCTCTCCTGCTGTTATTTGTCTCATTTGTTGACCTTCTTTGTCCTTCTCTCTGCTACAGGATGGACTCAGTTTCCCACCAAGTGATCCTGGCCCTCAGTCCATGTCACAGAAAGATCAGCCTCTCGTGCTTTAAGTGCTCCATGCTGGGCCAACTCACTTGATTGACTTCTTCTTGGCTGGTCTGAGTCCTGATCCTGGACCAGTCCTGGTTCTTGACTCTGGTTGTGCATAATTCTTCCTTAAAGTCTGACAATTTCAGCAACCAATCAGTATTTTACAGAATCATTAGCTGCTGCTCAATCAGATAAAATCACATTTGAGGTTTTGGGGATTTTAGGATGTGATTATTATATTTATGTATTTTTACTGGAGTGGAATTATTTCTGACCACAATAAACCTTTAAAAACTATGTGTGAATCTATTAATTGGGCATTAATTGGTATACAGGTTTTTTCAATCAGGAGAGGGTAACTGCTGGTAAAGGGCCACAAACAGCTCTCCTACTTCCTCACTGTGGCTCCCCTGGCAGTTAAAACAGAGGTATGCACGTACAAAAAATAAAAAACAAAAAAGCAACATACATAGGGCAACAAGTGATTATGACGTCTCTCTGACACTCAAACAAATAAAACACTTTAACAGTAAATTAACTTTACATCAAAAAAGTAGATAAAAGTTTCTTGAATCCTGTTTTTTCTTGATAGATTCTGAGCTGCTTCTTTCATTTGATTTAAATATTTAAATTTGTTTATGAATACATTCTTTTAGCTTGCATTTACTGTAATTCTAAGTTCTGTAAAATCATAGTGATTGTCATTCTTATGTTGACAATGTCCTTCAAATTCAATCAATCAAGCCTTCAGGCAATGATGATAATTCTAATACGGCTCTCTTACTAACCAAAGTTGCCCATCACTGACCTTAATAGTTCCAGTGATTCAAAGTTATTTGTGTTTTACAAGCCAAAGGGCACAATTAAATCTGGTCAATGACTTGGAGCGGAGACGGAACCTGGATGAAAAGTTTTAATTAAAATTAATTAAAATTAATAATGTTTTACATTGCAGTTAAAAATGTTTGACTTATCCTACTGTTGTTTCATGAATTTCTTTTATTTTTGGTCCCAGCTGCATTTTGGTTTTCAGATGTTTGGTCAGCAAATTTAAAATAGACCCAAGCACAGCCTGTTTAGATCCATAATCATGGACATCATGTAATCCATCAGAATGATGAATCCTATTGTCCACATTAAAAATCACAGACATAACATGTTTAACAGGGTCAAACATCTGTTGTTACCAAAAGGGACACAACAATCACCTTCATGACCAGATTGTTATCAACTGTTTCACACTGTCAATAAAAAATGTTTCAGAACTAACAAAAAAGAAAATGTATTGCTTTAATCTGGATTAAACGTTGCAACATTTACGTTCTGACTTCATTAAAATAAGAGTTCATGATTTCGTTAGGGAGACCGGAAAATTGAACAACGCTTTTATCTTCTTCTTTAAAGCCATAAAACTATTAGTGTTTACCTGTTGAATTACAAATAATTAACATATATATCTTTGTTTCATAATATATTTACTTCTTCTTTACTTATTTTCTTATAAAATAAGTTTTTTTTTTTTTTTATTTAGAGAAACAATCAGAAAAGTTAATAAACTACTTTTTGCTCAGAAAAATGAAGTACATACCCAAACCCAGGATCAAATGATACTCTCTCTTGCAAACCAACTTATCCATGACATATTGAGCCCTGGTTGAGTAACATCTGCCAAAGTCTCATTTTTATTCCTTCATGTTTGCAATTTGTTTGTATCTGATTTTGACCTAAGGGCCACACAGACTGAGGCAGGCCACATGTGGCCCACAGACTGCTGTTTGCCAACCCTTGATGGACAACATCCACTGCAATCCTTCCACACATAATAATAACTCAATGTTATAAAGCAGCTGTATTTTATGATAAGACAAAGTAGGCTAAATTCATCAGGTGTGTATAAAGATGTCACACAGTTTCAGGTGATATCAACATGTAACTATAACAGAGTGATTTAAGAGTTCATGCTGCCCTCTAGAGGTCTAACTGTGCACCGTCATCCATGATAAACAAACAGGACGAATAAAAAATAATCAATTAAAATACATTAAAATAAGGAGCTCCAGCATACGAGCCACTTTAAGAATAAACCCATAAACCCGATCTCCCCTATTTACAGATGTAATACATGCAGGTAGAGCTGCTCTGTTCTATCATGATTATTCTGATAGATATTGATATCATTGTGAAGCAGGATGACTTATTGATTTTACGACATCTGTGCAAGAATTTTAAATTAAATAGGAAATAAGTCGAGATTCACTGAGATGCAGCAACAGCTGAGTAACAAGCTGCTCACGAGGGCAGGAATTGTCAGGGTTTGCTGCTGGATAGAGGACCAGCAGCAGACCCTGAGGGACAGCACAGAGGCTCTAATCATGGCAGCACAGGAACAGGCCTTGAGTACCAGAGCAATAAAGGCCCAGATCTACCGCACCAGGCAAGATCCCAGGTGCAGGCTGTGTAAAGAGGACCCTGAAACAGTTCAGCACCTAATAGCAGGGTGTAAGATTCTGGCAGGAGAAGCATACATGGAACGCCATAACCAAGTAGCCGGTATAGTGTACAGGAACATCTGTGCAGAGTACAAACTGGAGACCCCGAGGTCAAAATGGGAAGCACCTCCCAAGGTGATGGAGAATGACCGAGCCAAGATCCTGTGGGACTTCCAGATACAGACCGACAAAATGGTAATGGCCAACCAACCGGACATTGTGATCATAGATAAGCAGCAGAGGAAGCCGTTGTGATAGATGTAGCCATCCCAAGTGATAGCAACATCAAGAAAAAGGAACACGAGAAACTAGAGAAATACCAAGGGCTCAAAGAGGAGCTGGAGAAATCCTGGAAGGTGAAGGCAACAGTGGTGCCTGTGGTCATTGGGGCACTTGGGGCAGTGACCCCCACACTGGAGAAGTGGCTCCAACAGATCCCTGGAGAAACATCAGACATCTCACTCCAGAAGAGTGCAGTCCAAGGAACAGCTAAGATACTGCGCAGGACCCTCAAGCTCCCAGGCCTCTGGTAGAGGACCCGAGCTGAAGAGGATGAACAGCCACCCACCCACCAGAGGAGAGGGGGGGTGGGTGAGCGAAGAGGTTTTTTTTTAATAAAACTATAGATTTTCAGAATAAAAGTCTTCTCAGTGGAAACTGGAGATACTTGGTAAAAGGATAAAGATAACTTAGTGATAAAAAATTTCCGTTTTAAATAAACAAGTGATAATTCCATAAAAGTTGAGATTTAAATACTTGGTTACAATTTGGAGATAAACATACAAAACTTAGAGATACATAATTCTAACTAAGGTGACATTAGGTTTTGGTTGTAACACAAAAAGTTGAACAACAATAACAGCAACAAAAGAAAACTTCCCCATAATGATCAAATATAAAGACAAATTATCAAATAAAGTCAAAGTTTTGAGATACATATTGTCATTGAGATTAAAAAAGTTAAAATCTAGAGAATTTAGATCATAATAATGAACCAAAAATTCAATTTTTTTTGCGAATTATGAGAAAAATCAGTGATTTTGAGCACAGAAATAAAGTCACAATGGACAGTGGCAAAATCCAATATCGTGGATCCTTAATTTGTAAATATGTAAAAAATTTAATATGACTTGCCAGTCTTTTCAGAACACCAATGAACAAAGTTGATAATAAAACAGTTCAGAAATGAAGTCTCTGAAGGCTGAAGTAGCCTTCATAACATACTGAGGTTCAGTTTACACGTTCAGTCACACAATAATAACAACCTTAACCCTTCCCTTTCATATTTATAGAGATAATGATTTAGTTCTTCTGTTTTAATCAGAAGTGTAGATTGGTTGGCTCTTCTGTCAGGATTGGTTCCTCAGATTGAGGTCTAAATCTCTGCTTCTTTTATGTTATAATGAATCTCTGATTTTATTCTTTTCTGTTTGTTGGTTGGTCAGATTTTATCCTGAGCTTTATACATCATTTGAAGAACTGAAGTCTGTGTTGATTCAAACATTTTATCTGCTTTATTTTTTCCTTTAATGGGTTTGATGGATCTCTAACTGATCCCATTCTAAGCAGTGGAAGCTGACACATAGATAAAATTAAAACTGAATATGTTTATGTTTGATAAGCACTTCCCCAAACTGCAGCAGGTCAGAGGTGGAACAATCACAGAGGGAAATAAAAGGTCCAGTGATCCATCAGTAAATGAATCCTTCACTCTGAAGCTGATGTCAGATTTCAGCACAGATTTTCATCAGTTACACCAAAAACCGTTCTTTAACTTTATGAATCCACCAAACCATCTGCATTATTGAAGAGTCAATGTTTGCACTAATGACTGATTATCAAGTTTATTTTTCCAGATGAAATGTTGATTGTTATTATAAAACCATTTTCTCTCTATTACCTGAGCACAACCAAGCCAGTCTAACAATGGTCTCAAAATCAGAGTTGTCATGTAAACAGTTAGGACACATTAAAGGAATACTACACCCAAACAACGATTTGGCCTCATTTTCTACTCACCCTCATGCTGAACAACACTGTGGAGTAGTTTTGGAACATCTAGGATGCAGCCGGAGATCTGGGGAATCTCGCTGTCCACTGACATTGATATCATGACTTAAATAGGAGCTCGGACGGACAGGGTCCTTAAAAGACCACAAAAAGTCGGGCATATTTCTCCATCCTGCTCGTCCGCTGTAATCCAACTGTTCTGAGCGGTAACGCCCACCATTTAAAACGACATCATTTAGCACATGTTTATAGCCTAAACAGTACTACTGCATTTCTATGATACACTTACGGGTGCCTCACGGAGCCACGGCTGACCAAACCAAACGAATCGCACTCTGCAATAACTAGGAGCGAGAACAAGAAACAAGAACACAAGAAATCCCACATTCTGCTGACTCTCTTGTGTCTGTCCACGGCTCCGTCGCTCACAGCAGAATGTGGGATTTCTTGTTCTACCTTCACAACCTGCACTGGCTCCCCATCCCATTCCACATCACCTTCAAAATCCTTCTTCTTACCTACAAAGCCTTCCATAACCAGGCCTCCCCTACCTCACTGACATGCTCCACCCCTACATCCCTCCACGCCCCTCCGCTCCTCAGATTCTAACCTCCTCACCGTCCCTAGGACCAAGCACCGAACCTGGGGGGACAGAGCCTTTTCAGCTGCCGCCCCCTCTCTCTGGAACTCACTTCCACAACACATCCGTGACTCCGTTGACCTCACCACCTTCAAAACCAGATTAAAAACACACCTCCTTCAACCCATAATCCTGTCTGTTCTTAGTCCCTTGTTCATTGCACTGTTTTACCTTGCACTGTCACCATTTTTGCTTTTATCTGTTTTCTATTGTACACTTGCTTTTACCTGCACTTTTAACATTTTAATTGTAAAGCAACTTTGAGTTTTTTGAAAAGCGCTCTATAAATAAAATTTATTCTTATTATCATTATTATTATTATAAAAAAACACTGTTTTGAGGCTTTTGAACACATTTTGGGGTATTTGGCCTTCCAGCCCACAATATGTGAGACAATAAAATCTGTATATAGCAGCTGCATGAATGTAAACTTATGGTATTTGGCGAGCTGTTGAGTCTATGAATATACTGTGACGCAACAGTATATTTTCATTTGCATAAACCTCTGTCTACCTGGGTATCCCCACCTTCCAGGCTGAGAGGTCTCCATATGGCCCAGTGGATAAATATTATTATTGAAGCGAATGAGCAGCAACAGTCGGCTAAGCCCTGTATGTGTGTGCCATTCACGTACATCCAGCTGCTTATTCAACAGGACTGGGAACTAGACTTTCCCTGAAACCTCGCTCAGTACCAACAATCTGTCGCTAAACCTGATGATGGAAATGGTTGCATTTTTATGCAGGGGATGATTTGCTTTGCTCATTGCTACAAGCTAATGTTAACAGCAGGGTGAAGTGAACCAGAACTAACGGCATAACATGTTTGCCTATGTTCACATTAGTTGTTGAAAGTCTGAAGGATGGACTTAATGTATAAGCATTCTTACATCAATACAGACATTTAACAGTTGAATATAATCAGTCCTTTACCCAATTACCCCTTTGTTTTGCTAATGCTAGCCCAGAGGGTAGGCTGAGTTGTGGCTGTCCCACTGCAGTAACTGAGCCGAGGTTACCATATTGTGTGTTAGCCTGTGATGTTAGGGGAAACAAGCTTTCCTGTTATCTGATACTCGTTATGAATTTGTGGTTTATGTGTGTTCAGGACTGTAAGTGGCGCATAGCTGGAGCAGCAGTGCGCTCCACTTCTCTGGAGTTACGCTGCAGGTCTGTCGTTAAGTCCCTGTATTTTACTATGTTAGCTCTATGAAGGAAGCCGTCCTCAAAACCAGCTGTTCTGAACAGAGGGGTTAAGTGAGAGTGGAAAGAATGCAGCTGTGATTTATAGACTTTTTGGACCAAAGCATGTCACTAACGTTTCATGAAGATATCAAGGATCAGCAGATAAGGAGCAAAATATGGGACTGCTGAACAAATTTGAAAATAAATCAATAGAGAAATTACCTTTTTTTTACCTTGATTCTTTATTTGTTTGCAAGCTCAAGTTAAACATTAAAAACTCAACTTCAATTAAAAAATAATCATAAATCTCCATTTATTATTAAACTGGGCTGCAACTAAAAATGAGCTGTTCAATGAAGTTTGAACATTTTTGAACATTTTAATTCAAACTTTTCATATTTCACATTTTTAGACTAAAAATGTTTTAAAACATGGTGCTTTATGCTTTTTTGTCTGAAAAAAGAACTTGACGTGTGTGCAGCAGGTTAAAGTTCAGCAAGTAATTTCAGTAAACTCTTAAATTCTCAGATTTTTTAATTTTAACCCAAAGTTTTTGATTATAATGCTTTGAAACAGCTCAGAGTTAAACCTGACGTTCTGGTTAACTCTAAAATAAAATGAACATCTGTGGGTGTGTGTTTGTGTGTGTGTGTGTGTGTGCTGCAGTGGCGCCCACGCATCACACTGTACGCTGACACGCCCCAGCTGGTGAACATCCGACCATGTTGGTGTGCAGCGTTGACTTCTACCCCAAACAGATCCGAGTGTACTGGCTCAGAGACGACAGGAAGTCACCTCTGATGTCACCTCCACTGATGAAATGGCCAACGGGGACTGGTACTACCAGATCCACTCACATCTGGAGTACACACCCAGGTGAGTCCACCTGCACCAACATCAGACCCTGGTACAGACACAGGTCCAACTACAGATCCGGTAGCAGGTTTAGAAGAGCAGGTCCTCTACAACTGGATGATCTGGTCCAGGCTCAATGACAAGTCCATCGACGTGTCCAAGTAAATCCAGGACCGGATAGGATCGGGTGAAGTTTCAGCTCTGAGTTTAGATCCAAGTCCCTTTGACCAAGTCCAGCTACAATTCAAGGTTCTGCTCCAGGCAGGGCTGCAACTCCAGCTGTAGATCCAGGTCTAGTTCAAGTCAAAGGTGCAGGGCCAGACTGAGACTAGCTGTAGGTCCAGGTCAAGATACTGGAGCCTTAATTTAGTCACTGGATCGAACCAACTTTTGTTTTAATGACACATCAGAAGAAAATGGAAAAATAAAGCATCAGGTTAAATTTGGTCCAGCTGGGTTAGATTCAGGAGGCCCACTGTGGATCCATGTCCAAATGTAGATCCAGATCCAGGTGTTCAGAGTGACTGAGCCAAGGATGTGTTTCTAACAGGTCTGTAGAGAAGATCCAGTGTGTGGTGGAGCACAAAAGCCTGCAGAAACCTCTGTACACGGATTGGGGTAAACATCTGTCTGTTCACACACCATTAATGCTCACTCACGCTTTTTTATAATTAATACAACAGTTTTTCATAAACTGATTAAAAAAAAGATTTCAGGAACCTTCATCTCTCTTTGAAAATATGTCTGTTACATTATTTGCTGTTATTGGTGTAATGTTATGAATTGGGATTGCCAACTGAGACTGAATTATGGACCGTTTTTTGCAACGCAGGCATGAAAACGAATAAGCAATGTCCTCTTTTATAAGCTGTGTTAAAAAATATAAAATGCAGTTTGATTTTTTTACTGTTAATTCTAATGATGTCAACAACTGCAGCCATAACCTTGAATTGAAAAAGCATTATTGTTTTTTAATTGGATTTAGAGAGATGTCATTTGGTAATTTTTTTCTGGGGCATCTTTAAAAAATTAAATCTGAAATATCTTTTTATTTTTCTGTTTTTACTTAAGTCACACAATGAGTCTTGAAGAGGAAAATGAAGCTGCAGATTGGATTACTTATTATTAATTTTATTAATGAGTCAAAAATTTAGCCATGACCTTTAAAAGAAACATAATTTCTGTTAATTTATTTTCATTTGGATTCTGGTCATAATTTGCTTCCATAGTTTCCTGTGCACCACTGAAAGTTCACTTTCTCTGGATAGGACAGTTGTCAACTGCTTACAGGGATTCCTGAATTCATATAAGCAAGATAAAAGCAGAAAAATATGCTGACTGTAAAGAAAAAGGTTACAGAAGAGCTTGCTACATTTATTTATAATAAAATATATCATATTTCAGTCTCAAAAACAATAAGAACAGTTGAAGTCTCTAGTTCAACAAATCAGAAACTTTTCTGACTTCTTTTTACAAAGTTTACTGCTCAAGAAATCAGCATGAAATCTTCCTAAACAAATCAGCCATATGTTACTGCATTTCTAAAGGAAAAAAATTCAGAGCCATTTTGAGATGAATTAAAAAAAACACACAAGTTTGACAATAAAAAGTTAATACCATGTAAAATGTTCTACATGTTTAGAGTGTCTGTATTGCTGTTATTTTAAGTAGCCTTGTTAACTCTGCTGCTTCCTGTCTTGGCCCGGACACTCTTAAAAAAAACATACTAAGTACTAAGACGACCAGTGTTTAAATCCTTTCCACCTGCTCACCGGTCTCTGTCTCCAGATCCGTCCATGCCAGAGTCCAAGAGAAATAAGATCGCCATTGGAACATCTGGACTGGTCATGGGTCTTATCTTATCTCTGGCCGGTTTCATCTACTACAAGATCAAGACTCAACATGGACCAGTCTAAGCCAGTTTAATTCTTCAAACACTGGAACAATGAGGCTGTCAAAATTGCAGATACTTCAGTACTTTTACCATCTTTAAAAACACATTTATGTTCATGCCAACAAGTACTTTCATTGGTTGGATTAGGGCTGGCCACACCCAACACTTCCAAATGAACATAAGTGTTGACTGCCTTTCAATGATCACATATGAAACATGCTGTTTTTATTTTAGTTTTGGTTCCAACTGTATTTTTGCTTCCAGATATTTGGGACGGACGGATAGTCCAGTTAGAAACTATCTTTAGCATCACCTTGGAAACCATCAGAATAATAAATTCCACTGTCCACATTAAATCACACACTAAACATGTTAAACAGGGTCAACATCTGTGGTCACCAACAGGGACAAATAAATCCTCCATATGACCAGACTGTAATGAACATCAATGAGGAAAATGTATAGCTTTTATCTGTATCATATATTGCAACACATAAGTTTTGACTCAATTTAAATAATAGTGCATTATTTAATAAGCATACTTTGAAAATGAAAATATTGTCTATTTCAATTGCACTGTATGTCCTCAACTTGCTTTAATAAAAAATTGTCTAAGAAAAAAAAAAATATACATACTTACTAAAGACTTACATTTCTTGTGTAAAAAATATATAGTTACTGATTCTATTTGGAAGAAAATATTTTTACATTTCAAAAAACAAAATGCAAAGTAAATAACCTAATTTTTCACCCAGATAAAACAAAGTACATACCCTGACCCAGGATCAAATATTATACTCTCTGTTACAGACCGACTTGTCCATGACATATTGATCCCTGGTTGAGTAAAATATGACAAAATCTTGTTTTTTTCCCTAGCACTTTTTGTTTGCAATTTGTTTATATCAAATACTGGCCAAGGGGCCACACAGACTGAGGAAGACGTCACATGTGGCCCACAGGCTACCCTTTGCTCACCCTTGATAGATAATACCCACTACAATTATTCCACTCAAAATAACTCAATGCTATGAACCAGCTGATTTCATCAGATGTGTGTAAATATGTCAAACTGTTTCAGGTTGTATAAACATGTAAATATGACATCAGTGAGATAGAAGAGCTTAAGCTGCCCTCTAGAGGTCTAGTTTATTATACTGTCGTCCATAATAAACTCACACAAGATGAATTTTACAACATCTGCGCAAGAATTTTAAATGAGAAAATCATGATTCACTGAGATGCAGCAAAAGCTGTGTTAAAAAACCCTGCATATTATCTGTATTGAAATAACTTTGAGATAATAGGACTGAAGTTTAAGTAGCATGGTGATGAACTAGATCATAATTATAAAAAGAAATAATATATAGAACCACTGTGTTGTTTAAAAAGCTGTAAAAATGAGCAGGGATATTGCTGGATGAGGCAGTCTGGTGTTTACAGTACCTGAGCATGTGGACCAAAGTCAGACTCTACAGGTCCCTGGTCTTCTGCAGTTTTGCTGTTCTCTTGTGAGGCCTGGACACAAGCTTGTGACCAAAGATGTGGTCTGGAGCCCTTCATGACTTCATAATTTAACACATTTAAGGTTATCATGTACAGGACCATGTGTCCATGCAGGGTCTGCTGCGGGAAAGAGGACCAGGACCTCCTCAAGGCACCTGGACTTCTCCCCTGAACCTGATCCAACTCACAGCGCACTGGCTTCCTGTGAACTGGTGGGCTGGACAAGACTGAGGGGGTGACTGTGTGCATCAAGGGGGCTCAGGTCAGAAGACACCTGGAGAGAAGAAACAGGAGCCGTGGCCTGGCAAAGGCCTAGACGATGGCTACCAGGAGGAGAGAGTAACACAGGGCCCAGGGTGGCACCGCCAAGTGATGACCAAACATCTGCTCCACTTCATCTGACCCTAGCTGGAAAATTAACAATAATCACTGTCATATTTGTACAAAGGTGATTTTAAGTGTTTACAATGCTTTCATGAATCCTGCTTCAAGATAACATTATCATGACATTGAAAACATTATCTAACTTACATGTACAAAAACACCTGCAGGTAAGGAAAGACGGACAGGTGGGCCGAGATGGAGATATTGAATTAAACATCACAACTATAATACTTAGCTCACATCATTTAAACAGCTTGTAAGTCACCATTGTGATTCAAAGATCCATTGGGATCACAGTTTAGAAAAGAAAATAGCGCAAAAATACTGTGAATCGGAGGAGTCTCATCAGTAGCTGAATAAGTGAGCTGATAACACTTTCAGAATAAAAGCATCTATGAATAAATATGTCTGGTCTCATCAAAGGATAAAACAGACATGGCTCTTACTTCTAATCAAAGCTGAAAGTAAATCAATCACACAGCACTAGATGCAGCTAAACTTTATCTGTTTTTAACTGAACTGCCTCCATCCTAAAAGCTGTCAGAGAGAAAAACCAACAGAAGAATAAGATGTCAAAAGAATACTGACCGTGGTCTCTCTTATTGGTCCCCAGAACCTTACGAAGTCCATCATCTCCTTGTGTACTCTTCACTCTTTTGTGAAAGTTGAGCAGAACGTCCCAATTCAGCAGATTCATCAGCTGAATACAGAGTATGTCACAATGGTGTGCAAAAAGTTGTCCCGTTATGAAAGCTTCTTGAAATTTTAAAACTGCAATGCAGCTTTGACAAGCTGAGAAACCCACTCCTTACAAACCTTTTATGACATGTCCATCTATTATGTCTAATTAAAAGTGATAAGACAGTCCAAACAACAGAATAAAAAGCAGAGGGTACCTTGCTCTTGTCTCTCTGCTGTGCTGTCATGTTGGCTTACTAACTCTCTCCTTCACTCACAGCATCACTTCTTCCCAACTTACCTGCATTGGCTCTACAGCAGCAGCATTTTTATAGAAATAGAGCTTTTATTAAATGTTGAAAAACAATATATTAAAAAGTGTTAACACCTGGTGGTCTTGACCATAGACTGTAAAAAACATGGACGTCATGTCGCTGGCATAGACTGTAAAAAACATGGACGCCGTGATGCTGGGCTCAAATTGAAGCCTCCACGAAAACTGCTCCCCCTGGTGACTGGCTGCAGTATAGGTCAAAAATCCGTCTCCCCCATTCATCTGGATGGGCCGAAGTGAAACTTCAAAAAGTTAATACACCTCGTGTAAATATTTCTCCCATCCGTATGCTGTGGTGACATTAAAGTATTATTGGGCTGCGTGTTCTCCAAGTCCTCTTTTGTCTGAATAGTTTCTTTTTTATTAGTTATTAGAGTTTAAAAATAACCGCGGTTTACGGCAGTTTCACAATGATTGTGTACGGCGTATGCTGAGGCGTGTTGCGACCGTTTACGACAGCTGCGTCCGGATTATGGCCCAAATTCTCTACTGGCTGCACAATGGCAGCGCGCTGACGCAGGATATTTAGGCTTCAAATCCATTACATGGTGGAAGGCGGAGCCACGCTATCCAGTTCTTATAATACATCCATGGTCGCTGGGCTCAAATTGAAGCCGCCATAAAAACTGCTCCCCCTGGTGACTGGCTGCAGTATAGGTCAAATCTCCGTCTCCCCTATTCATCTGAACGGGCCTTAGTGAAACTTCAAAAAATTAATACACCTCGTAGAAATATTTCTCCCATCTGTATGCTGTGGTGATATGAAAGTATTATTGGGCTGTGTTTTTTCCAAGTCCTCTTTTTTCTGAAAAGTTTCTTTTCATCAGTTATTAGAGTTTAAAAAATAACGGCGGTTTACGGCAGTTTCCCAATGATTGTGTACGCTGTATGCTGGGGAGTTTTGCGACAGTTTACGACAACTACGTCCAAATATGGTCCAGATTCTCTTCTGGCTGCATTAATGGCGGCGCTCTGACGGGGATACTTTTGGCTTCAAATCCGTTACATGGTAGAAGGCGGAGCCACGCTATCCAGTTCTTATAATACATCCATGGTCTTCACTCAATATTTTGCCTGTTCTTCAGCACTCTGAAATTCATTTCATAGTCATGTCAGCAGCGAGGACCATGGAGGAATCACCACTGAACTTCCTCCTCTCATTACTTGTGCTAAAACTTCCCATAAAATAAGAACATTCATCCACCAAACAGTGTTTTTCAGTGTTCCATGTAAGATGCATTATGTGGATCAAAGTCGCTCTCAGTGGAAAGATTAAAATATGGTCTTACCTGTAGAGGCCAGCCTCCAAAAAAGTGAACAGGTGAGATGTCAGTGTGTACTCACAGGCTCCTGCGACGTGTCCACAAGACGATGAAGTGAAGATGGATGGATGAAGATGATGAAAGAAGCTGCTGCTCACAGGATCCGGGGCTCATTGCTATGAAGATCATTTTTACATGGAAAAAATGAAAGAAAACCAATAAAAGAAAATTTACTCAAAAGAATCATGAGGAAGCAATGAACAGTTACAAGACAAAAGCGATGAAATAAAAAGGCAATATTATTTCAGAAAAACCTAATCGATGGATCCAAGTTTAAAATATGAGACACATAGTAATTGTTAAATACGAAGACAAAAATTATTAAATAAAATGTCCAAATCATAAGAATACAGATTATAATTATGAGAAACTAGCTCAATGTAATAACAACATTCAGAATTATGAGGGAAAAAAGTGAAATTGAAAGAAAATCTATATTCAATGAAAAAAAACAGAATATATGAATATAAGTCAAAATTGCACAAGAGGTTGTTATTATAAGTTATAAGGTCTTTAAAAGGGATGAACAATTTTCCAATTTTTGTAAATATCAAATATGTTGATTTCTACACTCGTTATCAGGGATTCTTACACTTTCATCAAGAACACAAAAACTTTACTTTACCAAAACTGACTTGCTGATTTTAAGATGAAATAAATTAAACACGGTAAAAGAGATAAAAAAAAATTAAATGTAAAAAGAGCAATAATAAAACAAAATAAAAACATGATATTTTCAGATACTTTAAATTAATAATAATGAGTATTATAAGAAAACATTATAAAAATAAATCCTGTATGAGGAGGCACTGTGCTGTTAACAAGACCAGTGAACCCTTTTTATGGAAATATTTCATTATTACTTACTGATGATTGCCTATTAATATCTAAATTAAAGCATCTTATTTTTAATAGTTAAATTTTTATCTCATCAATAAGATAAATTATTCCACAATAATAGACAACAGCTTTACATTTCACAATTTAATCTTAAAACATTCAAACTGACTTTATTATCATAAATGCTATTTGTAAGTTTCCAATTTTTTTAATTATTTTGTGCAAGGAGTTTCTTTTACTACATTAATGTCATCATTTTCTTAAAAAATCGAATTTTAATTATGACACTGAATCTGTTACCTTTTGATTTTCATCCAGGATTTATATAATTAAATGAATTCCCTAAATAAATACTTGGCTGTTGAAGCCGGTGTTCGACGGGCTTCAAAAGTTCCAGTTAAGCTTTGTGACGACTTGGACAAACTAAACAAGTTAATCATTTCTGATTTTCCTCTAATACTGCTGACAGTCTGGTATTTAATGTGCTTCTTTATACACTTCAATTAATGTATCTTTAGCATCATGAGAACATAACACTTTACATGTAAAATACCAAAAAATAAAACTCATGCAATAAAAAATAAAAGAGCAAGTTAAACTGTTCACATCATTCCAGGAAAGATATTTTATGTGTTAATTTAGCATGTTATTTGGTCATTGTTAAACACTCAAGCTTTCACGTGAATGAGCACAAACTATCATTAAAATACACAAAATTATCAGTCTGGTCTATTTAATTTATAGGATCTCACAGGATGGTCAATGGGTCAATGACGAATTGAGGGTCTAAAAATGTATTTTTAAAAAGTTTTTTCAAAATGGATGTAATGCATATTTTTGAGTCAAGGACAAAGCGCTTTAACGGATTTCAGCCGTTAACTCACATTTTTTATGTTTTAAATTACTTTTTGAAGTATTTTTAGCTCTACAACCCCAGAAAATGTCAGGTGGCACAACCAATAATATGTAAATATTTTTTATATATTTCTGTTAATTTTTTTAAGTGACATTTCGGGCAAGTATTCCTTAAAGCTGGTGTCTACGATTTGAAACCGCAGCCTGCCCCCCCTTCCCTCACCTCTCCCCTCCGTGTTCCAAGATCCCGCCCCCAGCTCGTGTCGCCTCATAAAGCCCCCTCGGACTGAGCTACGAGCGACTAGCACAATATATCAGCAGCAAACTCAATCAAAAACAGCTCAGCTCAACTGAAAGTATCAAACACGACAGACATCTCCATTATAACACACAGCGCTAGCCATTTCAATTGGACCGACGGCAATGCGGGTCTGGCCCCGCCAGAGCGGAGCCGAGTGTGGGGGAGGATTTATCTTTCTCAGCCTGTCCTCCCCAGCTCAGCTTACAGTGCTAACGATTAGCGGCTAACAGGCTAGCCCGCTCCCCTACAAGTTATTAGCCCGTACAGGCACAAACTAACCAGAGTTATTCAGCAGACATCTCCCACTGCAGTAAACAAAGCCATTACCTGATCAACCAGGGGCGAAACGGCCGATGCTGAAGGTCTGACGGCCGGCTGAGGCTATTCGTTAGCCGTTAGCCGTTAGCCCGCTAACAGGCCTCAACCCGCGGGCAGAGCTCTGTTGGGCCCCGCGGGAGAGGGAGGCGGCTTTGGTCTCGGCGCTAGGCTTTTCCGGCTCCATGATAGTTCAGTAGCTAACGCTGCTAGCTGCTCACCGGAGGTAGAGGGGAGGAGGCGGGACCATGGGCATGACGCTGCGTAGCGAGGGAGACGAGAATTGGATGGACTCACAGACTAACTCACGGACCAATTAATAGTCGCAGGTTCTTAGGTTTGATTGGTCAGCTGTATGCAGCTTTTCAGCGGATATACTGAATGGATTTTTTTCGTTCTTTTTGGTCATTATACTGTGTAGATAGGACCATAGGACCATAACAGCCTTATAAACGATGTTATTAATATGTACAAAGCCTCCAAATCATAGACCATAGCTTTAAGTGTCCGCGGTGACTCATACATTATTAATTGTGGGTACGTTTTCTTATCTACAATAATTCAAGCGTGTTACATTCTAGAGTCCAGATATTAAACATTTTTGTCATTTGATTTTGTATTTTAAGACAAAAAAATTAAATAAAAAATTTGCAAATAAATGACTTCAATAAAATAGCTATTCTCATCCCACTTATCTACTTTTGTTCACTTTAGCTTGTTATTTGATGGTTTAAATTAATATTCTACCTGGTCACACCAACTGATGAGGAACAGTTGTGCCACCTGACCGCATTAGAAATGACAGAACACATGGTGTAGAAGATGGGTCTGATCTACAACTACAGGAAATGTTTGGATGAGGTTATTGCTGCCAAAGGAGGGTCAACCAGTTATTAAACCCAAAGGTTCACATACTTTTTCCACCCTGCACTGTGACTGTTTCCATATTGTGTTGTATAAAAAAGGAAAATGAAAACATATCATTTTTTGTGCAATATTAGTTTAAGCAAACTGTGTTTGTCTAGTGAGGGTTAGGGTTAGTTATGGTCAGTGTCCATTGGTCTACAGAGGTTATTTTATCAGCTAACAACACCAAAAATACACATATTTCACATTTATACCGACTGCTGACAAACTGATAGCTCTGCCAATGTTATTAGCATGCTAGCGCGCCAATCGTGGGTAGTGTGCTAGTCGTGAGCATGTCAGCGCGCTAATCACGATTAGCATGTAAACTTTAAAAAATCTTGACTAAATGGTTATTCTTCAAACACTCTATGATTTACCCTCCGTGAGCTCCGAGTCCGCCCCTCCCTTGGTGATAATAGGGAGTCAAACTGGTTTGAAGGTTGATAAAAACGTGTTTCTCTGTTAGCATGTAGCTGCTTGAGCTCTGCTGTGTTAGCTCCTTCATTAACTGCTAAGTCATAAAGTTTCATATCAGCACACAGAGGTTAACTGGATTTAATCAACGATTATTAACATTTAATTATAACAAAAAAAGGCACCTACATGTAAACTGACTCTTCACTGCAGACACAGACCTGCTCCCTGGACCAGACTGAACCAGGCCGAGCAGGTCCAGACTGGATTGATCCGGATCGGCCTGCATCAGAACTGTAAGGGCTCTCAGGTCAGAATTAAAATATTAAATATGATTTACTGTTTGGATTTAATCTACAGAATATATCACCTGTAGGAAATTATGTACATGTATTTATTGTTTTTATTTATTTTGTTTTGATTTAATAAAGGTGACCACCAATCTATGAAATACAATAATAACTTTTACTATTAAAGGGAAAGAATTCCAGTTTTTGGGGAGTATTTATACACATATTCAATAGGGATGCATAATATTATGAGATATGTTATTTTAAATATTGAAATATTAGGTTTCTGTAGCACAGAAGTTAAACAACAAAAAGGAAATCATAGATAACCTTTTTAACATTATGAAATATAGCCTAGTAACAAAATAATTAAATAAAAAGTAAAGTTTTAGGATAGGCATTAACTTTGAGATTTAAAGTGCCTTTTTAATTAAAAAAAATTAAGATCATAATAATGAACATAAAATTTAAGACTATTGGATAAAATGTATTGGCCTAAATCATGAAAATAACATCAATAAACAAAGGAGATATCTTTTAGATAATTGGGCATAATTCTCAATATCAAAACAAAACAACGTTAAACTCTTAAAAACATGAAACTCCTGCGTTTTAATGTACCCATGCAGTGTTGATGAGGTGAAGTATCATAGTATATTAGTGTATTTTGTTGATTATTTGCTGATATATGGGCTGTAATTATTTAATTATTGGCAAATATATATTTTTTTTAATACATACTTAATCAAGAAAAAAGATGTGATTAAATATTTACTCTTCTTTTTTTAAAACAATAAATTTGAAAATTAATTAACAACAACAACAAAAAATATATTAGCATGAAAAATAACCCTCCTTTTAAAGAGCTTCTACTTTCTGGTGTATTTACCATTACAGAAACATACAAAGGATTTGTAATTCTCAATGCTGTTAATTTAGGGCAGAGACCCATCGGGTGGGGCCAATAACTTTGTTAAGCAGTGTAGATAGACATATAGAAACTTATTTATTAGTAGTAGTATTATTCCTGATAGAGAGAGATAGAAAGGGCACGTACTGGCACAGTTCACTCATGCATCAGCAGCAATCACAGAATTGTAATAAATAAAACATTCCAGATTTAATGTTCTGTCACTTAAATTCAACACATTAAAAAGCATGCCTTGCCCTTAACTTAGGCTCATATTTTCATTTTTAATGACTCATGGAGTATGTTTACAATCAATAATACTCAATAAACTTATAGTTTTCATATTCAGACTACCCCTGATCCACCTCTTTTCTCTCTGTCTGAAAAGTTGGAGCTCCTGCCACGTTAAGGCCCTCCCCATGTGGACCCAGTCTGCAGTCCTTGTAAGTTAAACACATCAGGTTTGCCCCTAATATGAATTCTTGTATTTTTTATTGCTCCATTTTCACACTGGTTGTTTGTCCGTCTCAGCTCAGATGAATTCCACATTCCTCCTGTTCACGCTGCAGTGCATGATGGTTTATTTTGCCAGGTGTGAGTTCAGTTCAGACAACTTTATTTGTCCCACAAGGCAAGTCTTATGTACTTTTCCAGTTACTTTCATGCATACAATCAGTCAAAAACATAGAAACATGATCAATAATCTATCAAGTAAACATATTTAAGCAAGCATGGGACGGATAGAGATGCTCTACATATACAAATCATAGAGCAAGATGAAACAAGAAAAGAAAGATAAAAACAAGTGGGGTAAAAAACAAGATTTAAAAACTGTAAAAAACAGTATTATAATTTAGACAAGAAATAATTAGCATCCTCTAAATTAGACTCGCTTTAAAATGGGTGTGGTCAGCTTAATAGCGGAGGTAATGAAGGACTTTGAGCAGAGATTCGTTTTCCTTTGGGGCACATTAATGTCTGCCTGAAGGCATAAGAGAAAATTCATTTGACAGAACACGATCCAATTGGCTGATAATTTTCTTTGCTATTTCAGCTGCTTGTTCCTCCCAGATTGTGCCCAAGTCCCTTTGGTGAACTCCAATAACACTGAGGAACACATTTTTTGTTGAGGTAGGTCTGACAGCTATTTTAACTAACCTTTGGGTGCTGAATCCAAAACGGATCTCACTTTTTATCCATCACCTCAAGTTCTTGAACTGTAGGATCTTTGTCTTCTTAAAAAGTACAAAAAGTACTGAACTTCCAGACCCAAATCATTCATCTCGTGTTGATCAAATCCCTGACGAACTGAGTCCATGTGAATTTTAAAATCTGCATCACATCATTGATGTCACTGCGTTCTTCAACATTGCTCAGATCTTCTAGACGAGGTAGTTGTTTGAAAACTGGCACTGGAATTTCAGCTGAATGAGGCATTGGTCTTGTAGCTGAAATTAGATATTCTATTTTACTTTTTTTGTTGAATTCTGATGTTTCACTAAACCAAAGTAACAGTCTGTGCAATGATCTTTTTGCTCTTGTCAAACCATGGGGACACCAAACGCCAACTTTCCACAAGTTCCTTTGGTTCACATGTGGAAACTCGCAGCACACTGCTTTAACACTTTTGGCCCTTTTCCATTAGCCCTACTCTACTCTACTCTACTCTACCCGGCTCTGCTCTACTTGCCTTGTACTTCTTTTCCATTAGCCCCAGTCGCCTGCCCAACGGGGTGCAGTGTCGGTTTAAACAGCTGAGTGACACTGTGGTGACATCAGTTTGAGCGCGACACAACAATCTGTGGCTTTTTGTTACAAGACAAATAAAAAAGAAAGCACAAGAAGGCTGCAGGTGGTAAGAAGAAATACCCCTTGAGAAGCACAGGAGAGTTTTGGAAGCTATACAACAGAATGAAGCCGAGGACGAGAGCAATCCAGCTGCAAAGAAAAGACGTATGAGGGTAAGCTAACGGTAGCTACCACTAGCATGCTAGGTCTTCGCTCTCATTACTCATTGATGACGACGTTGTCTGACCAATCAGTAGCCGGCAGTCAATGACATCATCTTTTAGTATCAACTCAGTTCGCCTAGAACCAGAGCGGAGTAGGTACTAAAACTAGCTTGTTTTAGGAGGTACCAGGCTAGTGGAAACACTCTGCAAATTGAGTAAGGCCGAGTAGAGTAGGGCCAAGGCGTGCTAGTGGAAAAGAGCCATTTGTGAGGGGCCCATGGTTTGTCTTGATCACTGAGTTTTACTTTAAAATATGTTAAACATGCTTCTTTGAAAATGCACTGATGTTTGCCCTCTGACTTGGAATGGAGATACTACCACAAATATAGCAAAAGGAGCCAGGGCTGTTAAGGCATTTATTTAGAGGTAGCAGAGACATGATATATATCTATGTAAATCAAACCCTAAGGAGGAAAACTTACAAGATTTGAAAACTACAAAACAGTATATAAAAGAACAGAACTTAAACGGTATGCCCATAGCATTAAGAGAAAAGCCAGCACTATGCTAGCTTTCTGTTTGCAAATATTGATAGTTCTGACCTATTGGGAGCTGCACACACCTCTCTCCGCACTGTCTCAATTGTGATTGCACAAATAGGTTGACACATAGCTGTACATGAGTCCAATCATAATCATCTGGCAAGTCTCATTACAGCTAATCAGGGGAATTTTGCTGTGGAGAAAAAACTTGACGTGCTTGGATAAAACTAAAATTTTGGAATCAGCCTGACAGTTTTGGTCTAAATCAGCACAAAAATCTAATTCAACAGATTTTTTTTTTTAATTGTTATCTACTGTAATTTAGGAGCACACTTTGATGATTCTGTTTAACCTGTTCTTGCCTTTCACAGACAGCTCATTATACCA
This sequence comes from Scarus forsteni, assembly GCA_036419115.1. NCBI lineage: Eukaryota > Metazoa > Chordata > Actinopteri > Labriformes > Labridae > Scarus > Scarus forsteni. The sequence continues at coordinate 21,930 of JAZDUH010000454.1, forward strand.
GCAGGTCAAGGAAAATGTTAAAATTGACACTAGTTGTTCAGTTTGTGACAGCCCAGAATGATCTCAGTAGTTATTGGTATGAAGAGCAGGTCCACGCTGACCCCCTCCCTCGGTCAGAGCAAACAGAGAGCTGGTTGTCTCAAACACTCACTCTCACTCACGACAGGCGGACGGACAGACTGACGCAGAAGAGAAGATGTAGAAGACCATTGATTGGTGAGTAAAAACTTTTAATGTCATGTACTGGGAGCATTGCTGTTGTGGGATCATCACTGGTGGTTTATGGCACCCAAAGGGTCGATGGTCTTTGGGGTTTTATGTGGGAATGCAGACATCAAGTCAATTTTTTATCTGTCAGTCACACAGAGAAACAAGAGACTGTACAACATGGCAACTGAATCAACACCCTATTTCATGGGCTCTAGTGTTTCTGTCGCCATCTTACTCGCCATAGCACGGTGTTTTTAGAAAAATTCAATCATAGAGGTTCTTTAAAAGAGGGCATCCTCTTCATCCGAGCACAGTAGAAATGAGCCAGTCTGAGGGCGCCATGTTGATGTTAAAATGTGTGTGAAGGTGTGTTTACCCTCTGTTAATACAGTTAGGCAGATCAAACACACACTGACCTTTTACCCCTCTGAGAGGTCGATCTTGGCAAGCTCAGTGTTAGTGTAGTGACCATTTGTTTGAAAAAAAAAAGGACAATCGAAATATCAAACCATAACTTTAAACAAACTTAAAGGATCACTGACGCACAGTGGGGATGTGATTTACGAAGGCAAAAGAAGTCCAGTGTTCAAAAGTTTTGTGATTTCCAATGATTTATTTTTCTTTTGGCAAACAAAGAGGAAAAGAAATCGCTGGTAGAAAACCATTGGCCCGGTCACTACATAAAGTAAAAAACCAAAGGCTCAACCCGGGCATCAGTGAGCCTTTACGCTTGATTAAAGTTTTAGTGTGAAAATTCCATTTTTCTTTGAGTTTTTTGAACGAATTGTCTCTACATATTGTAACACACCAAAGGTCCATCCCAGTTCATCATTGATCATTTAAATTTGGTAAAAGTTTCAGTTTGATATTTTGATTTTTCTTTGAGTTTTTAAACTAATGCTCACTACATAAAGTAGAAAACCTAGGTCCACCCCATTGCATCTTTTATCATTTAAATTTGATTAGTGTTTCAGTTTGATATTTCGATTTTTCTTTGAGTTTTTTAAACAAATGGCCACTATATAAACTGAAAAACCAACCCAACCGAACCCGGTGAATCAGTGATCCTTTAAGTTTGGTGAAAGTTCCAATATAATATTTCTATTTTCTTTGAGTTTTTTAAACAAATTTTACTACATGGTGTAAAAAAACGATGGCCCACCCCGGTGCATGCAGTGGGAGGAAAAAGTAAGCACACCCTTTGTAATTTTGTACATTTCTGCCTAAATTGGTTATAAATGTGGTCTGATCTTAACTCAAATCACAAGAATGAGTAAACAGTGTCTGCTTAAACTAATGCCACCCAAACAATAACATGTTATCATTTTTTTACTGGCCATAAGATGTAAACATTCACATGACAGGGAGGAATAAGTAAGTACACCCCCCTGGCTAAGTATCCTCCAAGAGCTAGTTAGTCAAATTTATGAGTCAGGTGTGAGCCAACCTGAAGTTCAGTTACTGAGGTGTGTCTTAAAGCTGCCCTGCCCACTGGAAAACACACACCAGTTAAGAGTTGTCTCTTGATGAGGGGCATTGTCTGATGTGCACCATGCCTCGCTCAAAAGAACTCTCTGAAGGCCTAAGATCAAGAATTGTTGATTTGTGTAAAGCTGGAAAAGGTTACAAAACCATCTCTAAAAGTCTTGATGTTCACAAATCCACGGTGAGAAAAATTGTCTACAAATGGAGACAGTTCAGCACTGTTGCTTCTCTTCCAAGGAGTGGTCACCCTGTAAAGATGACTCCAAGGGCTCAGCACAGGATCCTCAATGAGGTAAAAAAAAACCCTAGAGTGTCAGCCAAAGACTTACAGAAATCACTGGAACATGCCAACATCTCTGTTGACACATCTACAATACGTAAAACATTAAACAAGAATGGGTTTCATGGGAGAATGCCACGCAGAGAGCCATTGCTGTCTAAAAAGAACATTGCTGCACGTTTGAAGTTTGCAAAAAAGCATTTAGATGCTTCACAGCACAGCTGGGAAAATATTCTGTGGAGTGATGAAACCAAAGTTGAATTGTTTGGTGGGAACACACAACATCATGTGTGGAGGGAAAATGGAACAGCACACCATCATCAAAACCTGATTCCCTCATTCCCTTAAACTCATATATATGTATATATATTCAACCCCAAAAATCAATACTTAAATTAATGATAAGAAAGAAAAAGTTAAAGCTAATGCTGTAGCTAAATCTAACAAATAATAATTCTACTTTAAAAAAATTGCCAAATACAAAAAAATGAACAGATAGCTCCAACAGTTCGTGAAAATTCATGTTTAAATCAGTAATAATTAATTGTTAGTTGTATTTTATGAAGGTAATGAGTCCCTGGGGGAAAATGACTATTTCTGTTTTTTTAAACTTCTTCACACTCGCCACACGACATGAACTTTAAACTCTGTGAAATGTTCAATCTCTGATGTAAATATGAGACTAGGGGGTGTTTATCCGGGCTCCTCTTGTAAACTCTGTCTCTATAACTCCATTTCTCTCCTGCAGGTCACCATGGACACCATCAGGACCCGTCTGAGACAGGTAAAGAACAAACAGTTTAGCCCCTCCCCCATTGTTTCCATGGTTACAAGCCCTCTATCTCTCTTCTATTGTCCCAGGCTGCCTCTGTGTCACTGGAGCGCTCAGTAGGTGATGATGGTGGTGATGATGATGAGGGTGGAGGAGCTCAGAGGGTGGAGCTGCAGTTTGTGGCATCAGAGGGCGAGGGGGAAATGGAGGCGGAGCCTGGCAGTGACATCACGACGTTGATGCTGGGACATCGGCGTGGTAAACGGAAAACCTGTGTGCTCCTGTGTGGGAGTGGAGTTGTTCTCTTCACGGCAGGTAAACTTACATAGCAGTGTTTTAAGGTTTTTTATAAACATGTAAATAATGACAAAAAGGGACTGAAAAGGAGCTTTTTAGACTCCTCTCCTGTTTCTCCTGTAGCTGTATTCACACCAGTGTTAATGCAGAAAACACTTTTTATTAAGTTTCTCTTAAAATCTTTTTGTCTAAAATATAAATTTGAGTTTTAGTCATAATTTAGTCATCACTAAATGCTAATGCTTTGTTTCCTTGGATTTCTGAAGTCATGTTTTACTCTTGGATAAAATGAAACATCTAATAACTAGGAGTGTAACAAAATGGTCAACTCACGAAACGATACGAAATACGAAACAGGGCTCATGATACGAAATACTCGCGATACAAAATAAATATTATAGAAAATCTCCAACAGTAGGAAGTTGTACAAAAATCGAATTTTCTTTATTTTCTTCCTAATGCAGACATACAAAAAATATTGCTGCATCAGTACAAAATAAATGCTCTTTGAAAAAAACAATTGTAGTTTTTTCCCCTTATTTAGACTACAGTGAAAATACAAACATCAAATCTCAATAGAAAGTGCTTTGTTGTTGTAACAATCAGGATAAGTACATTCTTGAATGAAAAGGAAAACAAACAGCAGTCCTCAGAGCTGCAGTTTAGACCTATAAATGTCTGAACTGTGAACTATAATATTTAGCCTATAACAGTGCATATACTTCTGATCTTCAAGTTTGATCAAATTCTGTCAACTCAACAGTGGATGCAAAAACAAATATTGTTTTTTATGCAGACTTACACAAACATACAGTTGCTGCCTGTCTTCAACTCTTGGTAGTTGGTAGTTGGTAGTTGTATCCGTCGCAGTATACAGCAAACTGAAGTGGTATATGTTGCCCATGGTTGTTGTTTTGTCCGCCATCTTCTCACCATTCTCTTGTCTTTTACATGGGAAGCCAAAATAGGTCCACACAACAATGATTTATTTGACGGAGGAGCGTCAGCTAATTCTTCAACCTCATCTTTCTCCATTTCTGAAGCAAGTGTTTTGCGAGGAGGGGGGTAAAAAATCAGCAGCGCCCCTTTGCGTTTTTTTTTATTCCATGCTTTAATTTTATGTGTCTTTCGTCATTTTTTATTTCACAAAATTTCATGGCATGAAATTTCGCGACACCCCTACTAGTAACCCATTACTGAATGCAAGTAAAGTCTGAATGTCTAAATGAACAGAAAAAAAAAATCCTTTTGTGTGAAATGCAGTCACCTTTATTTAGGCTTAGGCTTTAGGATCAAAAACAGGCTTAAGGGGTCAAATTATGGATGATCAAATTTGGGATACTTCAGTTTCTGTGCCAGTTTTGCTGAATAAGAAAGCTGGTTTTCTAGTTTTATGGTGTCTGTACAAGACATACGACTGTGATGTCACACGGGTAGCTCCGTAGGGTGAAGGTGGCATAGATTTGGTTCCGAAGTTCAGTCATCTCACTGAAATTGGTGTGCTCTGTCAACCCTCAGCTTTCCTATTGGCCTACGCACTATTTAATGGGCTGTTCCACTGCTCCAAGACGAGGGGGCAAGGGGAAGAAGATGACCAGCCAAAGGGTGGAGCCAGGATATCCGTAGAGGGAGGGGCGGGGCTTTACCTGGGAGAGCTGAGGGTGATGATGAGGAAGCTGCTACAGGAAGAAGATATTTTCAACACAGTGAGGTGATTCTTTTAAAGGATCTTTTTTCCTTTTTTTTTTTTATTTAAAACTAGCAACATGTTTTTGGTCCAAAAGCTTATGAATAAAGCACAGCTGCATTCTTTCCACGCCCACATAACCCTTCTGTTCAAAACAGCTGGTTTGAGGGCGGTCGCCTTCTTACGCTAATGAGGCGGAGCCAACTCAGTAACATACACTGGGAATGTAACGTTACAGACCTGAACACACAAGAATTGCAAGCTCATGCCATTACAAGATAACAGCGAAGCTCTTTTCGCCAAAGCACCTAGTCACCACAGTGGGACATCTGCATCTTAGCTTTACCTTCCAGTCTAATGTTAGCAGAAATGGAGGGGTAATAGGGAGATTAAGTACTGATTATATTCAGCCCATTGTTAAACTCCTTGTGACAACTGTAAATTCTTACATGGCTCATAAATTGAAGTTTATCCTTCAGAATTTCATCAAGTAATGTGAGTACTGATGAACATGCTCTGAAAAAAGGTGGTTGTAATTTTTATAGTAATTACTGTAAATGTCTTTACAGCCGCATTGCTTGATTTAAATTGACAAGAATATTATATTATGTAGTTTCTATAAATTGTTCAAGTCCTGTATTTTCATTCAAAGCATCATTACTGTCTTTTAGTATACAGTATTTTTACTGTATTATCAAAAACTGCATCCTTACTGTTTTTCCATTCACACTATCATGATTCTATGACTTTTAAATGCATTTTAAATTACAGTGACATTATTGTATTTTAATCATATAACTACGTCTTTAGCTATTTTATTGACCATACATGACCAAGACATACCTTTGCAAAAAAACAGAAAACGTAACATACATAATTTTTTACGCAATAAAATATATTTACTCAAACAATGGTTTCACACAAATATGTGAAACATCATAGACAAAAATATTTTGTTCTATTTTTCAGTTTTTCTGGGAAAGTTGTCTTTTCTCCTGATCCATTGCCTTTTTCAGAATTCAGTAATGTATGGTCATTTTACGGTAAGTAATTGTAGATTTTATGGTAAATGCTTCAAATTTTGCAAACATCAGAAAGTTTTCCACAATATTTTGCCATTTAGAGTAATTCACTGAGTTGTTTACAGTACGTAGCTTTAGATATTACAGTAAAATGCTGTTAAGTTTACAAAAATCAGTAACACTTTCAGTAGTTTTTCTGTAAGCTTGCAAACAGACAAGCAAACAGATTAAAACATAACCTCCTTGATGAAGGTAAAAACATCTGAGAGGCTTTTTAACCCTTTAATACCCAGCTCAACTGTTTAGCAAAGGTCAATAATTCAGGAATATTTAATTGGTTAAACAAACATATCATATTGTTTGTTTCTGTCAATGTTTCATCATACCGAAAAAAACTTCAAACCAAAACAAGTGTTATTATCGTTTTCAATGCTTAATCATTTACTGATATCATGATATAAACACATATAGAACCTGTGTATCATCAAAACATTTTTTTGTTTGTCAAACTCAATATTTTCTCATTTTAGTTATTTTTTCAAATTTTAGAAACATTTCTGCCTTTTTTCTGATTTTGTCTCAAATATTTTTTTGTTGTGTCATCACACAATCAACTGTTGGCTTTGAAACCTTACAAACCAAGAAATATCTGTTTTTTTTATTTGTTAGTGGTTTTCTCTGTTTCCCAAGGTGTTGAATAAACCAATAATGATTTGATTTGTTCTGTTTTTTAAAACATTAAATATCCCCTAATTTAATGATGACCTCTGCCAAACAGTTTAGCTGGTAGTTAGAGGGTTAAGAGAGTACCTTTGAAATATGATCTGGGGAAACCTGGGACCTGAGGACACTTGATAGAAAGGAGGAAGTTGAGCCCTCACTTGTTTCTGTTTGTCGTTCCAGTCGGGTCAGCCGAGCGAGCCATCCTTCGGGTTCCTCAGAGGCGACCTCTTTGCCCTCAGAGGTCCTCGTCCGGTTCTGACAGCTGCAGATGGCTCATACGTGACAGAGTCTCTGTACGCCACTCTGCAGTTTCCCGACAGGTAGGTACGAGGCAGCAGGTGTGCAGGAGTGTGATGATGGGTGCTGGGTGAGCTACTTGCTAAATTGAGTGATCTACTAGTCAGTCTGGGATGGAGTTCTGCAGAGATGGAGAATTTCTGAAGACCAACTTATAAGTTAACATCCAGCCTAACTGAAGGCTCATGGGGGTTTTGATTATAGTCAAGAGACATTTTATTTTTTTATGTATTTTTGGGGCATTTTGTGCCTTTATTGATAGGAGAGAGACAGTGGACAGGCCCGGGAAAGGGGGGGGGGACACTGCAAACTGGTCACAGACTGGACTTGAACCTGGACCGGCAGAAGCAAGTACATGGGGTGCCAGGCTGCCAACCACTCCACCAAACCAGCACCCAAGTCAAGAGACTTTTTTAACAGAATATGCTATTGTAGACATTTGGTTTTACACTGTTCCCCTAAGATTATCAGTATTCCCATTTGTCCAATAGGATAGATGTTTCCTGGGACTGTCCACTTGCTTTAAGGCATAGTTTTAACACCTCTGGGACATTTGGCCTTTACCGTGAAACCCCTCTCATGGTGCTAAGGGGTGAGGAACCTTCTGCCATGATTAGCAAAACACTAAAGTTTGACCAAAATGTCACGCTTTACTTTCTGAGGAGAAGCAGTAATATGCGGGAGTGTCATTCCTCTGACCAGAGTTAATTTTGACAGCCTATTTTAATTTAGTCTTAGTTGTTGTTTTCTGCCTGAAAAAAAACTTTTAGTCATAATTAAGTCATCTGAATTGTTTTAGTTTTGGTCTAGTTTTAGTTGATGAAATCTACTCTAAAGTTGCTATGAGGAGACTCTATTTCTGGCGACATAAAGACTCTGCTACCCATGAGCACGTGGCGATTGTCATAAAGACGTGACCCAAGTCAAAGCGTGTCTTTGTGATGCTAATGAATGCAGTTCTGACCTTCCTCAGAACTCTGCATTGCTTTACAACTTCTTTTTTCAACAACTTTCAGGATGCAAAGCGACGAGGTAATGTATCTCTTTCTAGTTAAGTAGCGGTAGTTTTTGATGTGTGACAACAAGCAATTTTGGAAAATTAAGTATTGTAGTTTTGTAACCAGCTATATATCACTACTTACAGCCTGGTGCTCTAAGACGTGTCTGAATAATATAAATTTGCTCTAGTTTTATTTGTCTTGTTGCCGAAGTTGAATATCCAGGCCAGTCCAGCTCTGTCCAACCCAACCGCAAAGCTAAGGAATAGCATTTACAGATAACCTATTTTGATGCTATAAAACTCATCTTAAAATGTGTATTTCCATCAGGCATATATCTAAAAGTGAGACTTTTTGTAATTACTTGGAAACTCCTCATAGCATCTTTAAATACAGTCGACTAAAACATAAAGTGTTAAGTTCAGACTGCTAATAGCCTCTCCACTTTTAAATCTCAGCTTAAGACGCACTTGTTCCCTTTGGCATTTCGTTCTATTTCACTGTTCAGCACTTTGGTAGGTCAATGGCTTAGTACACTTGGATAAAATCGAACATCTAATAACCCTTTATTGAATGAGTAAAGTCTGAATGTCTAAATGAACAGAAACAAATGTTCCTTTGTGTGAAATGCAGTCACCTTTATTTAGGCTACCTGGCAGAGCATCTCAGTTACAATACCAGAACTGACAACAAACAGTGAACCTGCTCTACATGAATATATCAATTCATAAAGAGAGCAGCTCTGATTGGATCTCTCCATAACTTATCCCACCACCGCCAAGCTAAGGCAGCTGTGATTGGATGTCCCTCTGAACTCATCCAACCTTTAACACAACCAAAGTAGCTGTGATTGGATAGATTCATCACTTGTCTCTACTTCCTACATGACCAAATAAGGTCTGATTGGATTGAGTCTGTCTGACGTTTTAGTCTAGTTTTTATTTGTTGATGAAAATGTCAGTTAATTGAGCTTTAGTTTTTGTCCATGTGCTCTTGTTTTTATTAGTTACTGTCTAGTTTTCATCACAGGAAAAAAGGTGTTGACAAAACTATATCTAAAATAATTAGTCCAAAAATAACACTGCCTCTGACCTGTTGTTGAAGTAATGATAGTTCTTAATTCAGTGTGGAACTGAAACTCCAAGAACATCAGCATAGTGCATCATTTAAGTCAAAATGTTTTGTTGAACCTTTATGATCTCCTGTGTGTCTGTCTGCAGGTCTCAGAGGAGCTCTCTGTGGTTGCTCAACTCCTCCGGTCAGGTCTCTGAACAGATTCCCTTGAACCCGTCAGATTTTTGTCCATACAGCGCCACAGGAACTGCCACGGTAAGACAATGAGACAGGATGTCCATCAGCATGGTTGCACTGTCACTCATCTCTCCCGCTCTCTCTTAACAGGGAGGCTTGGTTTATGCAAACTATGGCCGTCCTCAGGATTTTAATCAGCTGAAGAGTTCAGGTGTATCCGTGGTTGGCTGCTTGGTGGTGATGCGGTCGGGGCGGAGTCAGTTTTGCTGAGAAGGTGTGGTTAGCTGAGAAGAATGGAGCGAGCGGAGCTCTGATCTATCCGGACCCTGCCGACCTGCCGCAGGATCCCCGGCGCCTGGGACTGAACATGCACACAGCCGTGTCTGAACATGTAACACATACACACTCAGGCCCTGTACATACACTACACAAACATTACCACAGTTTAGGGATTTAACCCTTAAACTGATGTTCCCTTGCGCTTTACACATTTCAGTCCATCCTGAAAATGGTTTGATATTTGATACCTCAAACCTGTATGAAGCTGATCTGAAACTGGGTTGTGACTGCTGTCAAAGATGTTATGTTTTTGACAGTGTATGTTTGTCTATTTGTTTGTAAGTAAGATTACACAAAAAATACCATACAGATTTTGCTCAAATTTTCAGGCAATGCTGGTAATGGCCCATCCTAAAAATGATAAGATTTTGGTGGAGATCATATAATAATTTCCTCCACCAGGAACTTATGTGATCGCTGGTATCTTTTTATTTTGTTAGTCAGTTAGTTGGTTTGTTTATTTCTCTGTTAGCAGGATTACTCAAAAATTTATGGACGGATTTAGATAAAAAATTTCCGGAAATGTCAGTATTTGGACAAGGAACAAATAAGTTTTTGGGAGTGATCCTGATCACCATCTGGATCTGCCATGACGAAAAATGCAATTTTCATGAATGACTACTTGACTAAAATAGATATCATCATGAATCCAAATACTAATTAGATGTTTTCATGGTCAAGGAATCTAAATATTTATTTATGGTGAAATCACAATATGGGAGAGGACTGTGGTGCTGGAGGAGGTCTGAGCTCTCTATAGTAGGCGATCGCCTACTTAAAAATGATCGATGATTTGGTGGTAATCCAGATATCTGCCTTATAATTATTAATAATGCTATCAGATTAATTCTGAGTACTACGTGTAGATTTTCAGGGTCACGAATCATATTATTACAGTAACTTAATCATGGAACTATTGCTTTGTAACAGACATTTGTGAGCCACCTTGGCAGAGGTTTGTGCTCTCCAAGTGCTTTCCAGTTAAATTTGTTTAAAACATTCACACTGAGGCTCCCGTCCAATGACAACCACCTTCTCTTAACTCAAACACAGGTCCACCTGGGCTCCGGTGACCCTTTCACCCCCGGCTTTCCCTCCTTTAATCACACTCAGTTCCGTCCATTCAATCCTCCGGGTTGCCCTCATTCCTGCTCTGCCAATCAGTGCCACTGTGGCTGCGAAGGTGCTCAGGTAAGCCCCACCCACTGCATACCTGACAAGAAACAAATAGCTGTGCCGATGAACTCTTTTCATACCTGATATTGCTGATCTCCTCCCTGTGTCCCAGTCAGCTGACGGGCCGACCTGTCCTCCATCGTGGCGTGGACGCCTGCCTTACGTGGCGCTGCGTGCTCGGTTCACACCTCAACAATGGACGAGGGTCAAGATGGCCGCCCACAACGCCATGTCCCCCTGCACTTGCTTAACAACATCTTCTCCTCCTGGAGGGCCGCATGGAGCCAGGTAATGGCTAACACAGAGACAGGGAGTTGACCAATCAGAGGGCAGTACTGACGCCCATCCTTCTGACAGATCAGTACATCATCCTGGGAGCTCAGAGGGACTCGCTCGGTCCAGGTGCAGTGAAATCTGGGGTCGGGACCGCCATCCTCCTGGAGCTGGCTCGCACCTTTACGGCCATGGTGAAGAACGGTGAGGCTCACCTAGTCATTGGTGGGCGGAGCATTGTCATTCAGTGTTTCCTGCAGGAGAAACAGTTGGTCCATGATCATTCACCTAGGCACAGTACAGAATCAGTGTTTCTATATAACCCAAATTTTAACCATGAACAGTAATATTTTTGTCTGAATTGCTGGTTAACCCTTTAACTCCTAGCTCAACCACTTGGTAGACCAAACTTAGAGTACCTGAGACTTAATCATAAATGCTTCAAACTTCTTAAACTTGATTAGGCCATCTATTCAATGAGAGATGAACATAAGAAAAAAAATGTCTTACCAAAGAGGGGAATTTCTCAGATAAGCAAATATAGTGTCAATAAAAAATGGTCAGAAAAAGAAAAAATGGCTTATCTGAATTAAATATGACATCCATAAAGTTATAGCATTTTTGAAAAATGATTTTTTTATCATCTCTCTTCACTTTTAAAATACTTCTTCGACTCTAAACTTCTATTTTAACCATTTGGCAGAGGTTAATGTAAATATTTATAGTGTAAAAAAAAATTTGCATTAGTACCGCATTATGCCAAAAAAAATACATTTTTCCTGGCTATATTTAAGAGGAAACTAAAGGGACATTTTGGGCTTGGGCTGGGTGTTAAGGACCAAAACTTGTATATTTAAAAAGGCGTTGGTCAATACGCACCTCAACATTTAATAATAATAATAATAATAATAATAATAATAATAACAAAGGGCGCCTTTTTATGACACTTAATGTCGCCTTGAAATAGATTAAAAAAGTGCTTTACAATAGAAATAAAACAGGTATAAAAACAAATAAAACAATACAACAGACAGTGCAAAAGATCAGATGGAGTAGGAGAGCTGGAACATATGGGTTTTGAGTCTTGTTTTAAATGTTATTTATGAATACAGTTCTTAAGAACCACCCTTTTGGGGAACCAAGCAAAGCACTAAAATAAAGGAATAACTAAAAACAATAAAATAGAAAGAAATATACAATAAAATAAAGTAAAATGTCACCATACTACTGGGTATAACAGCAGCGATGTGCTGTTTTCTGTTAGTGCTGATTAAGAGATGGACCGCAGCGTTTGCACAACCTTTACTTTCACCCAAAATGTATCTTGAAGTTCCTCAGAGTTCAAGGGCCCTTGGAGAAAGTCCACTTGTCACTCACGCACCATGTTCTTTTCTGTTTGAGAGCAGGTTTCAGTCCCAGGCGCAGTTTGCTTTTCGTCAGTTGGGATGCCGGTGATTTTGGGAACGTGGGGGCGACTGAGTGGCTTGAGGTTTGTCTAAAGAGAGAGCTGAAACACTTAGCTACCACCAAAGAAAGATGTGTAACTTTAAAACTGCCAATCCCATAATCTTTGATCTCTTCTTGTTAGGGTTACCTGTCCATGCTCCACCTTAAGGCTGTGGCTTACTTCAGCCTGGACCAATGCATCATGGGTAATATTAACCCCTTTCCACAAAGGAAAAGAGTGACGACAGACAGCTGTCTGTCTGTTTACCTGACATTATGTCCTTCTGTCCAACAATCTTTGAGTCCATTCTTTAATCTGTATTTCCTTCTATCTGTCATTTGGCTCTAATGTTAGTCCATGCTTTTTTCTGTCTTTAATATCACTTGTTTTCTCATCTATCGTTTCTACTTTTTCATCTGTACATTCAATCAGTCTTATTGCATTTACACACATTTGTCCAATTGTTTATTGGTCAGTCCTTGGGTTCATCCTGTCATCTATCTATCCATCCATTTTCCTGGAGATGTCAAGGAGTGAACCCCCCAAAAAATAACAAAAAATGAAGGTGTGGACCCAAATGCAGATGTCAAAGAAAAAGGCTGTATTTTAAATTAACAAGGGATCAAAGTCCAAAAAAAAACAAAAATCAGTCCACTAACAGAGGCTCCAAAAATACAAAACGACGTCTTAACCAAAAAAACAACCAAAAACCAGAAACTACCTTACACTCACTAGATAACACGAGGCATCACAGGAGACATGGTGGAGAGGAAGACGACCCAACAAAGAGAACAAAAACAGGTGAAACAATCACACAGGTGGAGGGAATTATCATCAGGGACACACAGAAGGGAGGGCAGGAAAACACTACGAGGAACACAGGGTTTTCAAAATAAAACAGGAAACAAGAGAGACCAAGAAAACAGGACACAAACCAGGTAACAAGACTGTAAAACAGGGAAAAACAGGAAGTCCAAAAGAGGAACATGGTACAAAATAACAGAGTAGTCATATCCTTAAAGAAGGTTTCTTTTTGGACTACTTTTCCATGATTCTATCTGACTTCCCACAAATCTGTCCATCTGTTTCTTCATCTGCAGGCTGTTCTTCTGTCATAACTGGCTTCTTGTCAATCCACCTCTCTCATTCTTTGTCTGTCTGTAGGTGATGACGTCCTGTCTGCCTACAGCAGCCCCCTGCTGGTCGATCTACTGGAAGCAGCCATCAGACAGGTGAATGTGTGTGTTAAGCTGCTTTCACACCGAACGCAACTCTGCGACCAAAATCATGTCGCCCACTGAAGTCGCATCGCATGTCCATAAATACCTCATTTTGGTCACTGTTGCTGTAGCTTGATGACGTCACATCTGCTTGAGATTCACCGCAATCATATTGGAAATCATATAATAGGCTGTATTAGCTGTCATTTTTCCATCTATATCCTTTTCACTCACCTACCAAACACAAAATACTGCAGCTGATGCCCTACAGCAGCATTATCTGTGCGTTTTCAGTGGTCTGTCAAGGTGGAACTAATGTCCTCACTGACTAATGTTTCCCACACAAACATACACAGACATGGATTGTTACTCCGTAGTACAAGACTGTCTCTCATGGGTACCGTTACATAAGCACACGCCACTGATTGGCTGTTGCCGCACAGCCACACATAACATGGCCTGAAAAGATGAACTTCTTTTCAACTTTGGTACGACAAGCGAAAAGATCACATTGAACGTGGCCAACGCGTTGCCATAGAGTTAACCCTGCCCAATCGTGGCTGTATATTTATGTACATTTTCGGTGTAGAGGCACCTTCAGACCTGTGTGTGCTCTGGTTTGATGTTACCGCCATGCTGCTCTACTACCAGGATGTAAACAAGCTGAGCTGAGCAGACATGAGCCGCACTCTACAAACCCTGGTAGCATTGTTTGCCGCTGTTGCTCTAACCTTGTGCTTCACTGATAACTCTTTCTACATCTAAACAAAGTAACCTCAATGAGTCACCAAATCTTGAAGCATCTGTATCAGAACACAGAGTGATGTCACTTCCTGCCATGTTGTGTGATAGTGTGTACGTTTGATTGACAGGTGGAGCATCCCAAACATGTTGGTCAGACGATCTACAACCAGGCCGAGCGGGAGGGGGGAAGCTGGAGGATGTGAGGAACGCACAGGAGCACATGTATCCATACATTCACACTCAAACACACTGCACACTGCTTAGGGCGGAGATTATTGATTTATTTACAGTTGCATGAAAAAGTCTGTGAACCCTTTGTGATTACTTTGATTTCTGCTTAAATTGGTCACAAAATATGTTTGAGCTTAATCTAAGTCATATCACTTGAGAAACAGTCTGTTTAAACTAATACTGCACAAAAAATATAAGTTTTCATGTTTTCATTCGACACACTTTGTAAACAGTCACAGTACTTTTTCATGCAACTGTAAATCTAAATGAATGGATGGATGGAGAAAATAAACAGATGAGTAGATGGCAGACTAATGGAAAAAACTAGATGGAGGGATGGATGTCGAGTGGATGGAAAAAATGGATTAACAGATAGATAGATGGACGACCTAATGAAAAGATTTGATAGACAGAAGGATGGATGGATTAATAAAATATGGATAAAATGGACAAACAGATGAAGAGATGGACTCACTGATGAAATGATGATTGGATGGATTAATGGAGAAAATGGATGAATGGAGGGATAGATGAACAACCTAATTAACAGACTGGTAAGGATTATTGGATTAATGATGGTAAAGATTAATTAACAGATGATTAGATGAGTGGATAAATAAAATACATAAACAGATGAATTGTCTTGCAGGTGGATATATAGTATTTAAAACAATTAAACCAGACTTTACACGATTTGATTGATGTAAAAAGACAGAAAACACAGGGTTATTTGATTTGTTAGTATCCTATAGCTTGTCCAAATTTATATTTATATCAATGTCTTTTGCATATCATGAGTTGTAATAACTCTTGGTTCCACTGGTTCATGTTTTAACAACCTCTAGTCAATACACACCTGACCGTCTGTTCCTCTCTTCAGCATCAAGCCGCTCTACCTGAACAGTGGGGCCTACAGCTTCACCGCATTCGCAGGAGTTCCAGCGATGGAGCTCAGATTCTCCGAGGTGACAATACACACACTTAGCCATGGTTACCGATTGTTTGGATCTGTTGTTGAAGTGTTTATGTGTCCATCTGTCCAGGAGCGAGTATACCCGTTCATAAACACGCCATTGGACAGCGCATCCCGCCTACAGGAGGTGCTCGGGGGTCGTCTGGGTGTCACGGGGCGGAGTTTGGGGGAGCTGGTGGGGGAGATGGTCCTGCGATTGGCTCATGACCACATCCTGCCGTTACGCATCACTTCCTACGCTCAGACGGTGCTGCAGTTCAGCGCTCAGCTCAACAGGCACTCGGCAGAGCTGCAGGTACGAGGGTCATGCATGATTCAAACAGCCTTACTCCTGCAGAGATGAACTACGTCAGCTATGGGCATGTTATTTTAATGCTGTGGCCCAAAGTAGGGGTCAGATGTCATTAAACCATCAGAGTGTCTGTTTCTGTCTTCAGGGCAGAGGTTTATCTCCTCAGTGGGTGTTCAGCGCCAGAGGAGACTACAGCCGAGCGGCGGAGACACTGCAGAGGGCCATCGACAACAGCGACATGCACGACCAGAGCACTGCACGATCCTACAACACCCGCATTATGAGGGTAAATACACCGTTTTAACACCCATATCATGAGGGTACCAATAGGCTACAATATCCCCATCATGAGGGTAAATACATCACTAAAAGACCCACATCATGAGGGTAAATACAGCTCTTTATCACCCAAATCACGAGGGTAAATGCTCCGCTACAAGACCCTCATCATAATGGCAAATACAAAGCTCAACACCCTCATCATGAGGGTAAACACACAGCTACATCACCCATATCATGAGGGTAAATGCCCAGCTACAACACCCTTATCATAATGGCAGTACACCAATGACAAGGCCCATGATAAGGGCAAATACACCACAACAACACCCCCATCATAATGGCAAATACACAGCTACAAAACCCCCATCATGATGGCAAATACACAGCTACAACAACGGCACAATGAGAGTAAATACAGTGCAACAACACCCTCCATCTAGAGGGTAACTATAGCCTACAAAACCCTCATCACCAAGGTAAATACGTTTCTACAACACCCACATCATGAGGGTAAATACACAGCTACAACATCCAAATCACGAGGGTAAATGCAACGCTATAACACCCCCATCATAATGGCAAATACACAGCTACAACACCCCCATCTTAATGGCAAATACACAGCTACAACAACGGCACAATAAGGGTAAATACACAGCTACAACACCCCCATCAAGAGGGTAACTATAGCCTACAAAACCCTCATCATCAAGGTAAATACATTTCTACAACACCCATCATGAGGGTAAATATACAGCTTCAACACCCAAATCACGAGGGTAAATGCAACGCTACAACACATCCATCATAATGGCAAATACACAGCTAGAACACCGTCATCATAATGGCAAATACACAGCTATAACACCCCCATCGTAATGGCAAATACACAGCAACAACACCTGCATCATGAAGGCCAATACACCTCTTCAACACCCAAATGATTAGGGTAAATTCATCGCTACCACACCCCCACCATGAAGGTAAATACAGCGCTACAACTCCTGCATCATGAAGGTTAAAACACCGCTACAACACCCGCATTATCAGGGTTAATGCACCACTACAGCACCTTATTCATAAGGATAAATACACCACTACAGCACCCAAATCTTTAGGATAAATATATCACTATAATATTGATATATGATAAAGCCATTTATATATTCTCCATGTGAATCTTCACAGTCACTCTTGTAACTTCCTGTTTCTTTACTCAGGTGGAATACTACTTCCTGTCCCAGTACGTGTCGGCGGTAGAGTCACCATTTCGTCACGTGATCCACGGCCGCGGTGACCACACTCTGAGTGCGCTCGGCGAGCACCTTGCTCTGCTGGCGTCTGACCCTGAGAGGATTGGCGAGAGACGCTTCGGACGGCAGCACGCCGGCTTCAGCTGGACACTGCAGGACGCGGCTAACGCTCTGAACGGAGACGTGTGGAGCATACACAACACGCACACGCATATCGCACTGATGGAGGCGGAGCCTTTGACTGGATATAAAGAAAAAGACGATCTGCTCGTGAAAATCTCAGTCTTCGCCAAAATGTAAAAGCTATGAGCTCTTCTTTGGACTTCAAACCATGTGACTGTGTGCTAATAAGCTAGCACGCTATTCCATTCAGTGACAGGTTGATGGTGAAATTGACTGATAATCAAAAAAACAATTCTCAGATCTTCATATTGAGCAAAGAACTTTTGGTATTATGAGAAATGAAGTGGACGGGATTGTGGATTTTTGATTGTGGAATTGTGAAATAAATAATTTTAAAAAACAGGTTCAAATGTAAACATGAGGTTGAGAGCAACTCAGCCCAGTTCAGATGCTAATGTTCTATTTTTATGGGCTTTAACCTTATTAAGTAAGTAGATTGTGGAAACCACCATAATTAAATCCTCTTAAACTAATGAAAGATCATACTGGGCTAAAACAATCATAAATAACCCAATAAAATGATGTAAACATGGTTAAAAAGACCATTCAAATCAGTTCAGGGAGTCAATAATAAGCATCCCACAGCACAATATTGATTGATTTTCAGAAGTAGAGTTTTTTTATCAACCATTATACTCACCACATGGGAATAAAAAGGTCAGTGTCTTCTTTTGAAACTGCTCTGCTTTGTCAGTGATTCAGTGGTCCACTGCAGTGGTTCTAAAAAGACAGAATGATGCTACACAGGTGAAGATAATCTGCAGGAGATACATTCCCATTTAGAAAACAGAAAAAGCAACATTATCAAAATTTGAAAACTACTTTAAAAGCATGAATGGTGAATAAATGTATTAAGTCAACCTTCAGCCTTGTGAGAAATGAATCAGGGTAATGGGCTCCACTTGGAAACGGATCAGTCCTTCACGGGACAGACCTGCGGCTAGCTTAAAAAATGAGATAATCAAAATATGAAGTTTCTATCCAAGCTAGTTCATTTTAAAGCAGTGTGAAGGCCCAGTTAGTAAAAATGGAAATTCCAATGCTATTAACAATCCTGCTTGTCGATCCAATTCTTTAACAATTCCCTTATTGATTACTGTAGATTTTCATTGTCAACAATGTCAAACACACGTCACAGCAGAGATAACTGCTTCTGCAAAGTGTCTCCACTTACCTAAGGTTGTGCATTAGATGCCTTTTGTAAAAATTAAACCACAATTCTGACACTTCAGTGGAAGGAATTGATAACCAAAAGATTCACTTATCGATGCAATAATGGAGCTGTTAACGATTCTCAACTGGAATTGGTTTGTGATTCACATCCCTAAGCAAGTAAAGTTCTCTGACAGTATTGAGTAAAGTGACTAGCATTAGCATCACAAGCACTGCTGGCCTTAGCTTTGTGCTCAGATAACTCCATATTTTTATTAAATATTTAATTTATTTATTAAAAGTCCATCCAGGACATCTTCCCACTGATCTGAGCGATGAGGAACACGACATGCTGTGGAAAAGTTTGTGATTTATCCCGAGTGAATTGTTGATTTAATGACAGCAAAGAAACAAAAAGACTGCTTCATATAAAAGACTTTTATTTTGAAAGAACTCAAACATTTAGCTTGACCAGTGAGTCTTCTCCTTTAGAGAGGTTCTTCATCCGTCTGCTGTGATTGGCTCTGTGGTGCCATGAGACCTGAGAGACAAAAAAAGGACTGTCATGGTATTGTCAACAAACATCCATCCATACATCCATCCTTCAATCCATCAGTCCATCCATCTGCTCATCCATCCAGTCATTCATTCACTCACAGCAAACAGTCCCCTGACTGCATGTTAGATCAATGTGAGGGGAAACATAAAATACTCAGAATCAAAACAATGATGAATCTGTCTAGTTCCTCTTTGATTTGAAAAAAGGTTGGCCTCATAATAGATAATTTCTCTTTGATTTTTGCTAAAATCATAAAAGAAGAAGAAAAAAACAGCTGTCATTTCCATCAGAGTTTCATTTACCACACAAATTATAACATGCAAGGAAACAGGTGCTAATGTGATAGAAAATAGGAAAACAATTACCACTTGGTGCATGCAACCAGGGGCATGTGCAGCCAGAGGCCTGTGCAGCCTGGAGTGTGTGTGGCTAGGGGACTGTGCAGGCAGGGGTCTGTGCAGCCGGGGGCCTGTACTGCCAGAGGCCTGTGCAGGCAGGGGCCTGTGGGGCTAGGGGGCCTGTGCAACCACGGGACTGTGCAGCCAGGGGCCTGTGCAGCGAGGGGTCTGTGCAGCCAGGGTCCTGTACTACCATGGGCATGTTTGGCCAGGGGCCTGTACAGCCAGAGGCCTGTGCACCTAGGGGCCTGTGCAGCTAGGACAAGTGGGGCTAGGAGCCTGTGCAGCCAGGGGCATGTACTACCAGGGGTCTGTGCAGCCAGGGGCATGGTCAGTCAGGGGTCTGTGCAGCCAGGGGCCTGGGCAGCCAGGGTCATGTGCAGCCATAGGCCTGTGCACCCAGGGGTATGTGCAGCCAGAGGTCTGTGCAGGGGGGCCTGTGCAGCCAGGAACCTGTGCAACCAGGGGCCTGTGCAGCCAGTAGCCTGTGGGGCTAGGGGCCTGTGCAGCCAGAGGCCTGTGCACCCAGGGGCCTGTACTGCCAGGGGTTTGTGCAGCCAGTAGCCTGTGGGGCTGGGGACCTGTGCAGCCGGGGGCTTGTACTACCAGGGGCATGTTTTGCCAGGGGCCTGTAGTGCCAGGGGTCTGTGCACACAGGGTCTGTGCAACCAGGGGCCTGTACTACCAGTGGTCTGTGCAGTCAGGGGTCTGTACTGCCAGGGGCCTGTGCAGCCAGGGGCCTGTGCAGCCAGGGTCATGTGCAGCCAGAGGCCTGTGCACCCAGGGGCCTGTACTGCCAGGGGTATGTGCAGCCAGTAGCCTGTGGGGCTGGGGACCTGTGCAGCCGGGGGCTTGTACTACCAGGGGCATGTTTTGCCAGGGGCCTGTAGTGCCAGGGGTCTGTGCAGCCAGGGGCCTGTACTACCAGTGGTCTGTGCAGTCAGGGGTCTGTACTGCCAGGGGTCTGTGCAGCCAGGGGCCTGTGCAGCCAGGAGCCTGTACTACCAGGGGCATGTTTAGCCAGAGGTCTGTGCAGGCAGGGGCCTGTGCAGCCGGTAGCCTGTGGGGCTAGGGGCCTGTGCAGCCAGGGGCCTGTACTGCCAGGGGTCTGTGCAGCCAGGGTCCTGTACTACCATGGGCATGTTTGGCCAGGGGCCTGTACTGCCAGGGGTCTGTGCAGCCAGAGGCCTGTGCACCCAGGGTCTGTGCAGCCAGGGTCGTGTGCAGCCAGAGGCCTGTGCACCCAGGGGCCTGTACTGCCAGGGGTCTGTGCACATAGGGTCTGTGAAGCCAGGAGCCTGTGCAGCCAGGAGCCTGTACTACCAGGGGTCTGAACAGCCAGAGGTCTGTGCAGCCGGGGGCCTGTACTACCAGTGGTCTGTGCGTCAGGGATCTGTACTGCCAGGGGTCTGTGCAGCAAGGGGCCTGTGCAGCCAGGAGCCTGTGCAGTCAGGAGCCTCTACTACCAGGGGCATGTTTAACCAGAGGTCGGTGCAGCCGGGGGACTGTGCAGTCAGGGACCTTTCTTCCTGTCTACAGCTAGCTGGCCCTCAGTCATGCAGGAGGTCTGTTGAGTCATGTCAGTTTTACTGTGGTCTACAGGGGGCGCTGTTGGCTGTTTTTTTAAAGGTCCAATCATCTCTTTATTTTCTTACCTAAGTGGATTTTGTCTTCGGTCCATCCACAGCAGGAGTTTCTGTCCCACTGAATCCCAGGTCTCCATCTCCAGGACCTCCCTCCGGCATCCCTGCTCCTGTCTCACTTCCTGTCTCACCCTCCAAACCTCCTGTCTCACTTCCTGTCTCACCCTCCAAACCCCCTGTATCACTTCCTGTCTCACCCTCCAAACCTCCTGTCTCTCCCCCTGTCCCACTTCCTGTCTCACCCTCCAAACCTCCTGTCTCTCCCCTGTCCCACTTCCTGTCTCACCCTCCAAACCTCCTGTATCAGTTGCTGTCTCACCCACAAAACCTCCAGTCTCACCCGCGTCCCACCTCCTGTCTCACCCTCCAGACCTCCTGTCTCTCCCCCTGTCCCACTTCCTGTCTCACCCGCCAAACCTCCTGTCTCTCCCCTGTCCCACTTCCTGTCTCTCTCTCCAAACCTCCTGTCTCTCCCCTGTCCCACCTCCTGTCTCACCCTCCAAACCTCCTGTCTCATTTCCTGCCCCGCTTCCTGTCTCACCCTCCAAACCTCCCATCTCACCCCCTGTCCCACTTCCTGTCTCACCCCAGTTTCACCCCCTGTTTCCCCTCTTGTCCCACTGTCAGTCTCACCCCCTATCTCCCCTTCTCCTGTCTCACCTCCTCTCTCACCCCCACCTGTCTCCCCTCTCGTCCCACTCCTGTCTCACCTCCACCTGTCTCACCTCCTGTCTCACCTCCACCTGTCTCCTCTCTTGTCCCTCTTCCTGTCCCACCTCCAGTCTCACCTCCTGTCTCATCTCCTGTCTCCTCTCTTGTCCCCCTTCCTGTCTCCCCTTCTCCAACCTCACCCCCTGTTTCACCTTCACCTGTCTCACTCCCTTCCTCGCCTCCTGTACAGTCACTTCCTGTCTCTTCTTTCCCCTCCCTCCTATCTCCTTCTTCATCCTCCTCTTTCTCCCCCGCCTCCTCTTCCTCACCTCCTTTATCTTTATCTCCATCTTCATCATCTCCTTCTTCATCATCATCTCCCTTCTCGTCCCTCCCTTCTCTCTTTTCCTGACCTTCATCCTCCTCCTCCTCCTCATCTTCCTCTTCTTCTTCTGACCCTCCATCTTCTCCTTTCCCGTTCTCTCTATCTTTCTTTCTGTCCTCTTCCTCACTGTCTTCTGTCCTTCCATCCTCACCTTCCTCACTGTCTTCTTCATCTTCATCTTCATCCTGTTCCTCTCCATCCTTCTGTCCTTCCCTCCCATCCTTTCCCATCTCCTTGTCTCCTTCCTCTTCACTCTTTCCCTCCCTTTTCTCCCCTTTACCTCTTCCCTCCTTCTTGTCCTTTTCTTCGTCACACTTCTCTCCACCTTTCTTTCCTTCCTCTGCTTCCCTTGCCTCCTTTCCTCCCTTCTTGTCTCCTTCCTCCTTCTTCTCCTCTTTTCCTCTTCCCTCCTTCTTGTCCTTTTCTTCGTCACACTTCTCTCCACCTTTCTTTCCTTCCTCTGCATCCCTTGCCTCCTTTCCTCCCTTCTTGTCTCCTTCCTCCTTCTCCCTTCCTTCCTCCTTCTTCTCCTCTTTTCCTCTTCCCTCCTTCTTGTCCTTTTCTTCGTCACACTTCTCTCCACCTTTCTTTCCTTCCTCTTCTTCTCTTGCCTCCTTTACTCCCTTCTTGTCTCCTTCCTCCTTCTTCTCCTCTTTTCCTCCTCCTTCCTTCTCGCTGATCTCCTCGGAGTCGACCTACAAAGACATGAACATGAGCTGAAGGATCGCTAAAATCGAGGAGGAGCTGTAAGAGGATCTGCTCCCTCACCTCTTCCGAGCTGTCTGATCTCTTCACCCTGCCTCTGTGGATCTGAAACAACAACAAACAAACAATCAGATAAACAATAAATAAACAGACAAACAAACAAGGAATTAAGCAGAAAACACTAAATTAGCAAATAAGGAAAGAATACAAATACAAATACTAAACAATCAAATACACAACGAAACAGAAACAAACAAGGAATCAAGACAACAACAGGTAACAAAAACAATAAAACATACAAAAAACAACCAAGCAAATCAAGGAATCAAAAAACAAAAATAAACAAAGAAGAAATCAAGCAGTCAAATAAACAATTGCCAAAGAAAAACAAGCAAGAAAGCAGAAAAATAAAAACAAGAAATCAACGAAATATCACATTTAGGACAAAAGAACAAACATTCAAACAAGGAGTCAAGAAAATACAAAATAGCCCCCACAAAAACAATTGATCATTAATAAACAAACAAGTAAAAAACAATACACACTTATTAGAAATAAAAAAATAGAAATCAAACATTCATATAAGCAATTTCGAAGCAAACTACGAAAACCAAACAAGGAAACAATTTGACAAACAATAAATGACCAGACATGCAAACAAATAATCAAGCACATAAACACTAAACCATCAAATAAGGAAAGAATACAAATACAAATACTCACTAAGCAATCAAATATACACCAAGAAAGAAACAAACAAGGATTCAAGACAACAAGCAGACAAAGATAATAAAACATAGACAACAAAAAATAAGGAATCAAAAAATACATGAATTAACAGTAAACAAACACACAAGGAATTAAGCTATCAAATAAACAATTACCAAAGAAAAACAAACAAGACAGTATAATCAAACAAACAATCACATTCACAACAAAAGAACGACAATCAAATAAGGAGTCAAGAAAATACAAAATTACCCAACAAAAGACAATTGATCAACAAGTAAAAAAAACTACACAAACTAATTGGAAATAAACAAACAAACTAAAAATCAAAAATTTATTTAAGAAAAAAATCAAACAAGGAATCAACACATTAGCAAACATGGAAAAAACAAACAAACACAAAAACAAGGACTCAATAAAACAAGAAAACAATAAATGAACAAACAAGAAATCAAACATTCACATAAGCAATAACCAAACAAACAAGGAAAAACAAACAAACAAGGACTCAAACTATTTAAAAAACTACACAAGCAGACACAAAAAATAAACAAATGTATGTTTGAGAAACAAACAGACCATTCAATGCTGAAGCAGACATGTAAACAACAAGCAAACCAACCAAACAAACAAAATAAAAAACAATTACTCACTTAACATGCAGCCAAAACACAAAAAACATGAACTAATTTTGCACTCTTAACAAATTAACAAAACAAATAAACGAAGAACCAAATATCCAAACCAACAAGCAAACAAAGAAACAGTCAACAAAACCAGCTATTGAATAAACACTTTAGGAGGCAGACATGGAAACTATTACACAAACAAATCAAAACAATGAAAAACAATAAAATCATAAAAAAACAATAATGAATGAACAATTAAATGACTTAAAAACAACAAACATTTAGGCATACAAACTAAAAATGTAAACAAACACTAAAACAAAAGTGTTTAAACAAACATGAATTGATTGATGTACAGATGTACTCACAGACATGCTCAGACTGAGGCTCAGTGCACACAGAAGGATCAGAGTGATCTTCATCATCATCTTCACTGAGGAGGAAGAGGAAGGCAGAGCAGATATTGAACATCATCAGTTTTCTGGCTCATGTTTTGCTTTACAGACTCAAATCTTGAACTCACTCTGTCGGTCTGCTGCTGGGACGATCCGGCTGCAGGGACTCTCTGGTTACTGTGGTGATAAATTTGCACCCAGCCTCCCATTTAAACCTTTCTGACCTCATGAGGCGACCAATGACAGCGCAGGAGGAGGCGTGACATCACTGCGCTCGCTCTGTGGTGGCTGTGGTCAGACAGTAAAATGAAGGGAGAGGGTTTTTAATAAACGAGTCACCGCCCACCCGTCTGAGAGTCACTTTAACGAGCCGACTCGTCTGCAGCTAAAAAAATATTTTTAATAAACTGTAAAAACACCGAGGCTGCCGGAGACTTTAATTATGGAGAGTTTCTTAAATAGACATAAAGATAATTTTCTCGTTTAGAACACTTTATTGATAATGTCCTGATGCCCTGTAGTAAACTGCACCTTTTTAATTTGGATCAATCCTCACATTGATCAACGCCCATTTAGATTCCTCATGTCCACTTTCTGGTCAAGTTAAAACATCTTTAAAAGACACTTTTCTGTCATTTTTAAGTCCATGGTTTTTTAAAGAAAGTTTTCTTGTTGTGAGTTACATCAGTTATCTAATGTTTAGCATAGCATAGTCAAGCAACAAATTCAAACATTCCTTTTAATGTATTTCAATCAGGTGAGACCGCATTGGAAGGAACGATTATTTATTTCACAAGTTTGTTTGATTGAAAGTGTGCTATGTCTTTTGTGATAAGCATCTCTTTAGCATTTAGCCAAGATCAGGGACATGAAATAAAGTTTAAAATGTATCTTTAATTTGCAAACCTGAGTTGGTTTCAAACAGCAAACTGCATCAATTGTTTAAAGCCTATATATTACTTTTTTGACTTTTAAATGCATTTAAAGCAGGAGGCCAAATCAGGATGAGAAGAATTCAAAATTTCTCCTGTATCTTTTATTTAATTGAAAATAAATTTGAATTCAAAATTTGTGATGTATGATATGATAAACACCTTTTCAGCATTCAGCCAAGAGCAAGGACGCAAAATAAAGAATGCATCTTTAATTTGCAAACTTCAGCTGGTTTCAAACAGCAAACTGCATCATTTTTTTAAAGTCTATATATTTCTTTTGGACAGTTTACTCATTTAGTTATCAAATGCTTTCAAAGCTCAGTAAGTCGACTAAAAAAATCACCTCTTGATGACCTTGTGTCCACTTTTTGGACGAATTCAAACATTATAACAAAGAGTTTAAAATGTATTTTAATCAGGAAAAAACAAATTGGAGTGAACAATGATTAATTTTACAAGTTTGTTCGATTGAAATTGTGAGATGTCTTTTGTGATTAGCATCTCTTTAGCGTGCAGCTGAGATTAGAGACGTGAAATAGGGTAAAGCATTTCTCTTCACTTTGGAAACCTCGGCCCATTTCAAACAGCAAATTGCACAATTCTTTTAGTCCATGTGTTTCTATTTTCAGTTTACTCTTTCAGTTATCTAATGTTTCCAAAGCTCAGTCAAACTTCCAAAAAAAATCACCTTTTGGTGACCTTGTGTCCACTTTTGGGACAAATTCAAACATTATTGTAACACCTTTTAAATGCATGTCAAGCAGGAGAAACAAAATTGGAGTAAACAATTGTTAATTTTACAAGTTTGTTTCATTGATTATATGTGAAGTCTTTTGTGATTAGCATCTTTTTAGCATTCAGTCAAGAGCTGGGTAATTAAATAAAATTGAAAAAAAAACAAACCTTGGCTAGTTTTAAACAACACTTTTGCAACAATTTTTTAAAGTCTATGCTTCCAAAGCTCAGTCAAACTTCTAAAAAAATCTCCTTTTGGTGACCTTGTGTTCACTTTTGGACAAATTCAAGCACATTATAACAATTTCTTTTAAATGCATTCAATCAGGGGAGAAAATTTTAGTGAACAATTATTAATTTCACAAGTTTGTTTGAAATTGTGCAATGTCCTCTGTGATTAGCATCTCTTTAGCATTCAGATTCCTTTGTGATGTCGACACACACACACACACACACACACACACACACACACACACACACACACACACACACACACACACACACACACACACACCTGAGGATTTGGTTGTGTTTTTCTGTGAACCAAGATCTTGGATTTGTAAGAAAGTTAAACATTTTCTTCACTTCAGAAAACATTGGCTGGCATAGAAAAGCAAATTGCACCATTTTTGTTTCGTCTCACTGGTTAGCTTCACACCTCTACAGATTCCTGGTGCCTAATTTCTGGACACTTCAAAACCCTTTAAAGACAATTTTTCATGCATTTAAGCCCATGTGTGTTTTCAAACAGTTACCATTGTGAGCTATATCAGCTGTCTAATATTTCCAAAAAGCAGTCAGTCAAAAAAACACCTTTTGGTGACCTTGTGTCCACTTTTTGGAGAAATTCAAAGTCATTAAAACCACAAGTTTTAAATGTATTTTCAATCAGGAGAGACAAAATTGAAGTGATTAGTGATTAACTCTAAATTTTTTTTCATTAATTAAACATGATGTCTTTTGTTATTAGCATCTCTTTAACTCTCAGACTCCATCATGATGTCTTGACTTCTGGAGTACTGCAGGGCAAAGAGAGGTAGTAGTCTAGACTTTGGTGGTGAGGCTGAATGAATTATTTAGCTCCTTCCGTTTGAATTTTTGCTTATTCCCAACCACCGGACCATAAAATAAACAATTTACGTTTTTAATCTTCACATCAACCTTCAAATTGTACCTCGTACCAGTTTTTATAAGACATTGCACCATGTTTCAAACACATGCACTTGTTCTAGTGACCACTAGAGGGCAGTGTGGATCTCTACAGCCCATGATAATACACAAGACTGACTGAAACCTGGATTAAACCAGGTGATGACAGCGCCTTCTCGGAGCTCCTCACTCCCGGCTGTTCCTTCTTCAGCACCCCGCGCGCTGTTGGTCGGGGTGGCGACTTAGCTGCTGTATTCAAGGACAGCTTCAAATGCCGGATAATAACTGCGAACAATTATTCCAGCTTTGAACCGCAGTTGTTTGTGATTGATATTTCTTGCCCTGTTCTGTGTGCCACAGTTTATCGTCCTCCTAAATTCAATAAGGATTTCATTCAAGAGTTTGCTGAATTTTTGTCTGACTCTATTCCAAAGTTTGATGAACTCTTAATTTGTGGGGACTTCAACATTCATGTCTGCTGTGCAGCAAATCAG
This sequence comes from Scarus forsteni, assembly GCA_036419115.1. Classification (NCBI taxonomy): domain Eukaryota; kingdom Metazoa; phylum Chordata; class Actinopteri; order Labriformes; family Labridae; genus Scarus; species Scarus forsteni. The sequence goes on from JAZDUH010000454.1 coordinate 49,924, forward strand.
TTAGCCAATGACTTTAAAGGCCTTTTTAATTCTTTTGGTCTCACTCAGTCAGTTAATGGTCGAACACATGAGCTGGGACACACTCTTGATCTTATTATTTCACATGGGCTCTCTCTCTCCCTCAAAGAAATAGTTGACACAGCTATTTCAGACCACTTCCCCATTATCTTTGACTTTGCTGCTCCCCGTCCTGCCGATAAACCAGTTTCACCAGCTTGCAGACGCCGCATCTTCACTCCATCAACGGCTGGAGAGTTTGCCATTGCCTTCATGGATTCTCAGCTGTACATGGACAGTTCACTGGTTTCTCCCCTTTGCCCAGATAGCCTGCTCTCTGCTTTCCACTCTACGTGCTCTGAGATTTTGGACTCTGTCGCTCCTTTTCACAAAAAAACCATCAAGCCCAAGGCGGATCCCTGGTTGAGCGACTCCACCCGCGCACTAAGGCAAAAATGCAGGCAGGCTGAGCGTCGCTGGAAGAAGGACAAGTTACATGTATCATTGGGCATGTTAAGGGACAGCTTGGCCGATTACCAGAGAGCCCTGAGGGAGGCTAAGTCTAAATATCTGTCCTCTGTCATAGCCAACAGCTCTCATTGTCCTAGAGTGCTTTTCAACATTATTGACTCTGTTGTGAACCCATGTCCCTCTGTCCTGTCTGATGCTTCCACAACTACCTGTGAAGAGTTTGTCACCTTTTTCACTGATAAGGTGGCATCTGTCAGGCAGAGTGTGAATAACTTATTGCTGCCTCCAGGTGATGTGTGTGTTTTTCCTGCACCTTCTGCTGTCTTCGAGCAGTTTCAGGCGATTTCTCTGCCTGCCCTGTCTAAGCTGGTTAGTGGCATGAAACCCACTAACTGCCCCCTGGACATCATTCCAGCCAAACTCCTGAAGCAGGTTTTTGATATTGTTGGGTCAAGTTTGCTTGTTTTTGTTAACTCTTGTCTCTGTTCAGGGTTTGTCCTGGCTGCCTTTAAACATGCCGTGGTCAGGCCTCTGTTAAAAAAGCCCCATCTTGATCCCTCTGTGCTGTCTAATTTCAGGCCTGTATCACACCTGCCTTTTCTCTCTAAGGTTTTAGAAAAAGTTGTTTTCACACAACTACAGTCATGTTTAGAATCAAACTCGATCCTGGATAAATTTCAGTCCGGTTTTAGATCCCGACATAGTACAGAGTCAGCATTGCTTAAGGTTCATAATGATATCACCCTGTCTGTGGATGCTGGGAACCCCACAGTGCTGGTGCTGCTCGACCTCACAGCGGCTTTCCATACTGTTGACCACGCAGTCCTTGTATCTCGCCTAGAGCAGCATGTAGGCATCTGTGGGACCGCTCTTCAATGGTTTAGGTCCTATCTGTCAGATAGAAGCTTTTCTGTGATGATTGGTGACCTCTGCTCATCAGATGTACCACTTCTCTATGGGGTGCCACAGGGATCTATTCTTGGCCCTGTTCTTTTTTCCTTGTATTTGCTTCCTTTGGGCTCAGTCATCGAAAAGCATGACATGTCGTTTCACCTTTATGCGGATGATTTACAGTTGTATTTACCTCTGAACCCAAAGGAAGGCTCAACACTCAATAAATTACAGAGCTGCATTACTGACATCAAGCAGTGGCTGGCACGTAACTTCCTGCACTTGAATGACAGCAAAACGGAATATATCCTGTTTAGTCCTTCCTTGCCAAATGCAGCCACGATGAATCTCGGAGCCCTGTCTCCTCTTTTTAAATCACAGGTAAAAAACCTGGGGGTAACTTTTGACTCTAGCCTAAAATTTGACAAACAGATAACCTCTGTGGTGAAAACGAGCTTTTTTCAGCTGCGCCTCTTGGCCAAGGTGAAGCCCGTCCTCAGTCGGCAGGATCTTGAAAAAGCCATTCATGCCTTTATCAGTTCCCGCCTGGACTATTGTAATGCCCTTTATTTCGGCCTCAGCCAGTCTTCCCTCTCTCGCCTTCAGCTCGTTCAAAATGCTGCGGCGAGATTTCTAACTGACACGCCAAGACGTGAGCACATCACCCCTGTGCTGTCGTCTCTCCACTGGCTTCCAGTTCGTTTCAGAATTGATTTTAAACTTTTGTTGTTTGTTTTTAATGCCATTCACGGCCTGGCTCCTCTATATTTATCAGAGATTTTAACTTTACGCAGCCATACAAGGGCCCTGCGTTCTTCTGGCCAGTTCCTTTTGGATGTTCCAAGGTCGAGATACAAACAATGGGGGGACCGTTCTTTTGCTGTTGCTGCACCTACGTTGTGGAACAAGCTGCCCCCAGACATCCGCACCACAACTGACTTTGGTCTTTTTAAATCTAAACTAAAAACTCACTTTTTTAGAATGGCTTTTAACCCTGACTAAGGCTTTTAAGTTTTAGGCTCATGTCAGTTTTATTTTGTTTTATCTTTCCGAATGGCTTTTATGCACCTTGCTGCTGTCACACCTTCCGTTGTATTCTTATGTATCTTTTGCTTTTATGTATTGTTCTTACAGTATTGTTTTATGTTGTTTTTATCTATAGTGTTCTTATTTATTTTCTGACACTACTGTAAAGCACTTTGGGGGCCTTTTGGGTTACTGTAAAGGGCTTTATAAATAAACTTTGATTGATTAATTGATTGACAAGAGCCTCTAAACTGATACGTTTGTGCACAAGGTTTTCTGATCACATTCAGTGGACGATTGTGAAGAATAATTTGACCTTTGTACATATTTTATGTATTCAACTTTTGTACATATTGTATATATTCTTTTCATGTATTTGACTCTTTATCCTGTCATGTAATCATGCTTGTAATTATCATCTAGCTCATGCTCTTCTGACACATACACACGCACCCACATTCCTTAGACATATCTTAAGCACATGCCATATATGCTGATTCACTAAAACTCCGTATCTGACCTCGGTGTGGAGGCTGTCTTTCAACCTCTTAACTGTTGAGGGACATCTTCCACACCAGCTCAGTCTGGCTCATTCCAAGACAGTGAGGTACGGAGGTCAACACACATACACACCTTTCTTGACACTCTCATAAATAGAGACAGAACATAACACATCTTCAGTTTTCAGCATCAGCATCTTGTTGTCATGTTGTAAACTCCGGCGCTGTATTAAAGCTCATCTTTTTTGCCTTCAGTTGTCTCATCATCATTTTTCCTTTTTGGAGTTATGTCCGGGGTTTTTTGGTATGGACCTTGCTGAGCTTTTTGAATTATGAAGGGACAAAATCCTGACATAAATTGGTCCTTCGGGCCAGATCTTCGAAAAAAAACAAAAAAAACAACGATAAATGGTCAAAGGGTGTCCATTTATTTATAAGGGGCAACAATGAAGGAGACTTCAGTCAGTTACAAGAAAAAGTCATTTTTGAGGAATATTGTTTCGATTATGTCAAAATAAACAAAATATGAGCCTGAACAAAGCATTAAAATACATTCAAATCAAGATCATTGTAAATAAATGACATTTAACAGACAGAAAAAATTTAAATCACCTCTCTCTATTTTTTTTTTTTGGTTACCACAACCAAGGAGTTTAATTAAAGCAGACATCTGTGTCATTTTTTTCCTTTTGCTTTTTTTTGTTGGTTTGCTTGTTATTTTGTATGTTTGTTTGTTAATTTTTCTGTTAGCAATATAACTCAAATAGTTATGGAAGGATTTAAATGAATTATTCAGGAAATGTCCAGATTGGGACAAGGAACAAATGATTGGATTTTGGGAGTGATCCAGATCAACTTCTGGATCCACCATGACGAAAAATGCAATTCCGTGAAAAAACCACTGAACTAAAATAGATACAAAATTGTGAATGGTATATTTTCATTGTTAAGGAATCAAAATATTTAGATAGAGTGAGGTAGGACTAATATTTATAGTGAAAATCACAATATGGGTGAGGACTGTGGTGCTGTCGGAGGTCTGAGCTCTCTGAGTGCTTTTCTACTTTCTTTTTTTCATTATTATTTATGACGCACTGTATACTCAGGGAGGTCATGAAATGGTTAAAGTAGAATAATTATGTAATTTTCAACATTTTTGAAGACTTAAGTTTATTTAAAGATTAAAACTACTTTATACAAACTGGTATTAGAGTGAAAATAGAAAAGCACTCAGAGAGCACAGACCTCCGCCAGCAGCACAGACCTCGCTCATATTGTGATTTTCACCATAAGTATTAGTCCTGCCTTTGTTTTATCTAAATATTTAGATTCCTGGACCATGAAAACATACCATTAGCAATTAGATTAATAATGATATCTATATGTTCCATAGTTTTTCACAAAAATTGCATTCCTCGTCATGGCGAATCCAGACAGTGATCCAGATCACTCCCAGAGTCTAATCATCAGTTTCTTGTCCCAATCCGGACATTTCCTGAAAATTTCATCGACATTCGACCATAACTTTTTGAGTTATGTTGCTAACAGAGAAACAAACAAACACACAAACAAACAGACGGCGGCAATAACATAACCTCCTTGGCAAAGGTAATAGCTTTTGGTATCATCTCTCTGATGTTCTTATGGACAGATTATGGCAGAGATGGTCCAGAACATTCTTTCACAGCCTTAGATAAAACAATAAAAAACATGAAGAAGGTGACCATAAAACCATACGTTTCTTAAACTTTTCCTCTCCACAGAGCTTGAGCAGTGATAAAAAAAAAAATCAAAACAGAAAGTAAAAAAACAAGCTTTTTGTTCTGGAGTGTCCATGATCCCCGTCCAGCTCAAGAGTTTTCCTCAATGATGACGTCGTCGTACTCTGGTTCCTCATTAACATTGGTCATCTCCATTGCAACAGCTGCTCTGCTTCCTGTGGGCGGAGTCAGGGGGTCAGAAAAAAACAGTGGTTGTTTTCGAATTCGTCTTCTATACTAGCGAGTACCGATTCGCCCAAAGATGTAGCCTGCAGTATACAGTATGCAAAAAAATGCTAAGTTGCTGTTTGCAAAAATACCCAGATGACGTACTAATGCGGGAAAAATTCACAGTAAGCATTAGACCAGTCTGAGTCGCCTGCTGTTACCCACAATGCAAAGCGCCTGAATTGAAAATGACTCAGAGCGGAGCATCAAAAACCAGAGCGAATACAAATTTAAGAGCCATTACTTGTTATCTTTACCTTTTCAACACGTAGTATTGTGTAGTAAGCTGTAAAAAGGTCTGTAGTTGTTGTTCGTTATGGTTCGTAACGGCGAAGGTGTTCAGTCTGTCCTCTACCTGCAGGATTATTAGTGTAAACCACTGACAAGTCTGACATTATTTCGCTACTTTCTGTATTTCTCCTATATATTTCCACCACCTCAAATTTCCCCACTTCTCCTTTTTCTTTATACCATACTGTGTGTGTGATGTTTATTCTTGATGTGCTATATGTTTTTCTTTAAGTGGCCCTAATACGCCGTCACACAAAACCATACAAAAGAATTCCTCTATTCATATAAAATGCTGCTAATGGCAATATCTGCAGATTAATAACTGAAATGTCAACATGTACTTGAGTTTTTTTGTTGTTGTTGTTTTGTACATTTAATTCTCCTACTACATACTGTGTATAACCGTAGTATGTAGTAGGTACTACATTCCAGTGGCAGGTACATACTGCCACTGGAATGTAGTTTGACTGTTCTTTACGGTTGATTTTCAGTTTGAGGAATGCGGAAGTAGGCTTCAGCTGATTTATTGTTCAAACATTATTTTAAATGTACAAAACAAAAAAACACATGTACAAGTTGACATTTCAGGTGTTAATCTTCAGATATTGCCAGAAGCTGAACTTTAAATGACTCAGTCAATGGTTGAGAAAAGGAATTATTTCAGTGAGGAATTCTTTTGTATAACTTTGTGTGACGGCGTATTTGGGCCACTTATAGAAAAACATGTAGCACATCAAGAATAAACATCGCGCACACAGTATAGTATAAAGAATGAAGAAAAGCATGAAAAATTTGAGGTACTGGAAATATAGAGGAGAAATACAGAATGTAACGGTAAAATTTCAGACTTGTCAGTGGTTCACATAAATAATCCTGCAGGTAGAGGACAGACTGAACACCTTCGCCGTTACGAACCATAACGAACAACAACTACAGACCTTTTTACAGCTTACTACACAATACTACGTGTTGAAAAGGTAAAGATAACAAGAAATGGCTCTTAAATTTGTATTTGTCTGCTGCTCTGGTTGTTGATGCTCCACTCTGAATCATTTTCAGTTCAGGTGCTTTGCATTGTGGGTAACAGCAGGTGAATCAGACTGATCCGATGAATACTGTGAATTTTTCCTGAATCAGTATGTTAACGTGTATTTTGCATATTGCAACTTATGTTCACATGTTGTATCCTCCAGACTACATTTTGGCAAATCAGTACGAACTGCTAGCATAGTAGGCAAAAACAGCGTAGAATGCAAACCATCAGCAGAAGAACAAAAATACCAGGATGTCAGGGTATCCATGGCAACAGCCCAAGCTTACGTAGCTTTAGCATTGTTCTGTTTTGTCTACAGGACAGTAATAATCAAATTGTACACTTTTGTTGCACTAAAGTTGTTACCATAGTTAAATCACGTTTATAGGGAATAACAGAAACACTTCAAACTTGGGTCTTATACCAGGTAGTCTTACTTACTTTTTTAGGGGCGAATGCCGAGTCTCTCTGAAACACCAGAGGTGTGGTTAAGTTACTTACCTTTCTTCAAATCACAGAAGATGGACACCATCAGAATGGTGGAGATGCAGTAAGGACAGACGACCACAAGATGGATGAGGAGTCTGAGCAGGGGAAAAGAGGAGGGAGGAGGGGATGGGGAGGTGGGGGGTGGAGGTGGGGTGGTAGGAGGAGAGGTGGTGGGAGGAGAGGTGGTAGGAGGAGAGGTGGTTGGAGGAGAGGTGGTGGGAGGAGAGGTGGTGGGAGGAGGGGTGGTAGGAGGAGAGGTTGTAGAAAGCAGAGTTGTGAGGGTTGGAGTGGTGGGTGGGGGCGTGGTTGGGGGCGGAGCTGTGGAGACAAGAGTTGGAGTCATTAAAGGTAAAGGTGCTGCGATGTCCCTTTTATAGAGTGACTTGAGGGAACTTCTGTTTTAACACTGAAAGAATTAAGTTTGATTGATTGATGAATTTTTTGATTGTTTGATTTAGTGATTGATTAAATTAGTTGATTGTTTGATTGATTTGGTGAATGAAAGACTGTTTGATTAATTAAGTGATTGATTGGTTGATTGATTTACTGATTTAATGATTTGCTGCCTAATTGATTGATTGATTGATTGATTGAATGTACGCACTTGTTGGAGCTCTGACCGTCAGTCGACTCCTTCCAGATGACAGCCCCATGTCCTGGTAATACCCTGAGCATTCGTACTTTCCTCTATCAGACACCTGGACAGGTTTGAAGGTGACCTCCGAGGGAAGCCTCGTTGAGGACCAGCTGTCTCCAATGTATTTATGTATCTCGATTCCGTTGGTACCGCTATACCTTGACCTGCAGCGTAAAGTGATGCTGTCCCCAACGTTCAGGGGGTAAGCCGGGATCTCCAGGATCAAGTATTCTGAGTAAGAAGGAGACAGGAATCAGGAGACAGGATGCAGGAGATATAGAGGGAGGAGGACAAAAGGATTTGAATGGCATGATGACATACAGCCTTTTAACACAGAAATGTTTCAGTCAGAAATGCAAAGGCTTTTCCTTTGTATTTTCAAAAGCAACCTGCATCCACTGGGAGACACCAGAACAACTGAAAATGCTGTAGTGAGCATGCCAGTCCCGGAGATGGCGATGTACTTTGCACATAAACAGTGCTGTTACAACACAAGAAGAAGACAACCTTTCACAAACAACAATGGCCAGTGGACGCACATAGACCCAGGAGTTTCTTGTCTGGACAACAAATCTGTCTGGATAGTTTTATCTGGATAACAAATGGTAAAGCAGCACACGTCACTCTGTAGAAGCTGTTGTTGTTCCTGGAATGTGTGCAGCCTTCGTGTAAAGGAATATTGCACATGAGGTGACATCAACCATCCACCCTGAAATGCTGAATTCCGTCTACATGGAGCCGAACACTCATATGTTTTTTAAAAGCTCCGCTCTGGACCCTTGTTTCAAAAGTTTGCCAATTCAAGTACTCCTGGCACCATTCTCTTGTAAATTGGAGGCAAAAATGCAATGAAAAGTCCAAAAATTAAATTGTGTAAACTGCCCCATAATGATTAACACAGATGGAGGGCCCTGGCTCATGTGAATAATTAGCTCATAGTTTTTGTGAATCCAATAGTGCGTTCTATTCCTGGGACCTCAGATATTATTTCAATGGAGGCAGATGATTTTTCTCTTCCTTCCTCTTATCAGCCGTTCTTTTGTCTTCTCTGAACTATTGCAGATTCTCTTTGCAATTCTCTCCCAAATCTAAATCATGGAGCTGATCAGCGGGTCTTTAAACACCATTGACTAAATTTTCTTGTTGAGAAGAGTGGGTACAGGAGAACCCTCGTGTCCCGGTGGTACTTTCCCAGCCAGCTATGAGATGGACTCCTGGGAGAAGTGGAGGATCGTGTGCCTGTCGATTCTGTCTGTTGAGGACCTGGCAGATGCCTACATGATTGGATTTATGATAACAGGTTTGTTGCTGTTTGGAGCTGGCAGTTTCCTGACCTATCACACAGTCAAAAAGGCGATTATAGAACTTTTGTCTCTTACTTCGTACAGTCATCTTATCGGACAGTAGAGACATTGTGGGGTCTGAACTCAGACAAGGTCCTTCAATTCAGTGCCTCTGCTGGTCCCCCACCTTTCTCCTTCAAGGTAGAAACACCTAAGATGGCTGCTGCTTCCCCTCAGCCTTCCTGTCTCACACCCCTCCCACGGTCCCACCACATGTGCGTGTCTTGGAGTTATCATGTTGCTAATATGCTGAGGTGTTTTTCCTGATCTCTCACTGTGTTGTGTACCGTATAGTGTGAGACCAGTCTTTTTCTCCTCCTCTTTACCAGATGTCCTCCATGTCCTATCTAAGAAAGGGGGGCGCTGCCCTGCTGACAACCTGACGATCGACCAGGATCCTGTCCCCCATGTATGTAACTGTCTTTGTATGTTCTTGTACTGTAAAGAAAAATTTCATTTCTCTGTACTTGTCACATAACCTGGCATGCCACATGGCCATATTTGAAATATTTCACTAATCCATCTGGGAGGAGCCCTGTGAAAATGTTTTCAGGGGCAGAATCTTCAAAAACAACAGCAACTTGTGATGGACGATCGTTTGGCTCATCACACTCATCATAGACCAATCCATATCAAGCAGCGCTGCTATGACGTAACATATGTAGCAGCTAAACATAGCGGCTAACAACTTACAAGAGCAAACAACAGTTAACGACCATTAGCCGTAGCAGCTAATTGTTGTTAGCGGTTAAGTGTTGTTAGCACTACAGCTAATGGCTGTTAACTGTTGTTTGCCCTTGTTAGCCATTAGCCAATAGCTTAACTACCTTAAGTCTATCGTTACACATTAAATTATACCTCACAGATGTATCATTTAAAGCTATGGTCTACGATTTGGAAGCTTTGTACATATTAATAACACCGTTTATAAGGCTGTTATGGTCCTATGGTCCTATCTACACAGTATAAAGACCAAAAAGAATGAAAAAAATCCATTCAGTATATCCGCTGAAAAGCTGCATACTAGCTGACCAATCAAGCCTAAGAACCTGCAACTATTAATTGGTCCGTGAGTTAGTCCATGAGTCCATCCAATCCTCGTCTCCCTCACTACGCAGTACGCAGCATCTTGCCCATGGTCCCGCCTCCTCCCCTCTACCTCCGGTGAGCAGCTAGCAGCGTTAGCTACTGAACTATCATGGAGCCGGAAAAGCCTAGCGCCGAACCCGGGAATCCGCCTCCCTCTCCCAAGACAGTCTGGCTGCAGACCACCCTTCTCCTCTCCCCTCTCCCTCGTCTCCCTCACTACGCAGTACGCAGCATCTTGCCCATGGTCCCGCCTCCTCCCCTCTACCTCCGGTGAGCAGCTAGCAGCGTTAGCTACTGAACTATCATGGAGCCGGGAAAGCCTAGCGCCGAACCCGGGAATCCGCCTCCCTCTCCCGCGGGCCCAACGGAGCTCTGCCCGCGGGTGGAGGGAGGGTGGAGGCCTGTTAGCGGGCTAACGGCTAACGAATAGCCTCAGCCGGCCGTCAGACCTTCAGCATCGGCCGTTTCGCCCCTGGTTGATCAGGTAATGGCTTTGTTTACTACAGTGGGAGATGTCTGCTGAATAACTCTGGTTAGTTTGTGCCTGTACGGGCTAATAACTTGTAGGGGAGCGGGTTAGCCTGTTAGCCGCTAATCGTTAGCACTGTAAGCTGAGCTGGGGAGGACAGGCTGAGAAAGATTAAGATTAAGAAAGATTAATCCCGCTCTGGCGGCGCCAGACCCGCATTGCCGCCGGTCCAGTTGAAATGGCTACTGCTGTGTGTTATAAGGGAGATGTCTGTCGTGTTTGATACTTTCAGTTGAGCTGAGCTGTTTTTGATTGAGTTTGCTGCTGATATATTATGCTAGTCGCTCGTAGCTCAGTCCGAGGGGGCTTTATGAGGCGTCACGAGCCGGGGGCGGGATCTTGGGACACGGAGGGGAGAGGTGAGGGAAGGAGGGGCAGGCTGCGGTTTCAAATCGTAGACCACAGCTTTAACACTTATATGTGACTTAAACCTCGTCAAAGACAATCCTTATGAAGTAAATTTATGAGGAGAGCAGACTTGGCCAACTATAACTGAGTAATCATAATGACCACAGGCTAACGAACATTAGCCACCATTATTTGCACAACAGGAAGTGACGTCACTTCCTGTCCAGTCACTTCCTGTTGTCGTCACAGAGATGCATGATTTCTGAATCAGGCAGGTCCGTCTGCTCTGCAAGGCTACTTGTCACATGCAATAAAGTAATTTACTGATTGATTGATTACAATCACATTCCTGTTATAAGCTGTTAAACTCGGAGAACCTGATGATCGTCCAACTTCCTGGGTAAAAACTTTTCCCTTTTCTATTTCTTAACCCTAATCCTCTACCTCTGCACCCTCAGTCGGGTTGGGTGTTTTTTTCTGTCCGTCCTGATATCAGCTCAATTCAAACCACCTAATATGACGGTATGCTTCAGGACCTGGTAGCTCAAATTTTTATGTCTCCTGTTTCATCCATCAGTATCAACAAGCACATCCAGGCCCTTTCACACTCAGTTATATGCCAAGAACACAATATGGGGTAAAAAGTCTTGCCCAAAGACTTTTTGTGTACTTCATCTGCGTTTATGCATCTGTAAAACATTTGTGGTGCTTTCCAGTTACGTACTTTTGGATCTGCACAGATTTGGTTCTGCATTTGCAAATAGTTTTGCAAAAAACAGCTCCATAGATTCCAATGTGTTTGGTCTTTGCTCCCACTGGTTCTGAAAATTGATAGTTTGAGCTCATGTGTTTTTACATTTAGTTCAGTGCCTTTAAACCTCATGCTGATTGGTCTGTTGGATTCCTTTGGTGGTTCTACCAGATCCTGTTTTTGGTATTTCTGCTGGTGAGCTGGTGGGGATCAGGAACTGTTTTTGAAAAACATCATTATATGGTTCAAAGAGAAGCACTTGAAACTTCCTCAGCCTGGTTCATGTTGATGGTGCGAGTGTTTGGTGACCATCCATAACCTTTAGGCGCTATGGAGAAATAACAACAACAGAGGGGAAAAAGATCTACGACACTTGAACCCCACAAAGACCCCAAAGAGCAGAATAACCTTTAACGAGTTTGTTTACCATTCACATAGACGCTTAGCTTGTCACTGCTTCGTCCGTTGTCATCTTCACACCAGTATTCTCCACTGTCTTTCAACCACGTGATAGCAGAGATGGTGCAGGAAACACCATCAAACCTCCCAAAGTCTTCCTGTCCAGTCCTGCACTGCTGAATTCCCCCATATATGTTTTTCCTCTTCAGGGTCCATCGAGACCAGTCCAGGACGCCGGCACAGCTCAAAGAGAAACTCTCTGAAGGAAAAAACTGGAGACAGTTTGGAACGATGTTCACAAAGACAGCAGAGATGGACGGGGCGAAAAACAGCAGTGTGGACATGCCTGAAGTAGGAAAAACACGAGAATTTTTTTTATTTTAAACATTTAAGTAAGTATCACTGAGTTTGAAATATCAGAGTGTTACTGATGTAAACCAGAGGTGAGCAACTGGAGGCCCAAGGCCCCCATTTCCTCGATTTAGCCTGCTAGTCAGTTTGAATGATGAATAAAAATAAGTATGCAAAGAAGTCTTTACCAAATCTGCTATAAATACATCAAAAATGAAGATATTTCAAATAAAAGCAGAGCTGAAGTTTTTGATTTGTTTGTGTGAAACTCCCTGTTGTGCATTTTTCTAAAGAGAAATAAATATGTTGGTTTAACATGTTTCAATTCAGTGATCTGGTTCAAGTTACTTTCTGTTTTTAGGACTTTCACACCTTTTAATAGCCCCTAAACCAGAGCGCACTTCTCCTCAAAAGGATGTTTACTCGTATACTTATTTCTGTGATCATGACCAACGCTGCCACTGCAGAGGAAGTCAGGCCACGGTGAATGAATATTTATACACATCCTGAGCGGGGGGAAATTAACTGTGAGTAGTACTTTAATCAAACCTCAATGTTATGTTTTTAATTGTCAGACCAACGACTTGTTACACCAGCCATCAGACAAAATTAAAACCGGAAAATTGGGGGAGGTAGTCATCTAGAGTGGTGGTTTCCAAACTATTTTTGCCTGCATCAAACCACAGATTAATCCAAAGTTTCAAAGCACAAAAAAGATTAAGACAGAATTTAAAAAAAGAAAGATGAGGCCAAAATCTCAAAGTCCAACAACGATAAAAACAATTTTCTCTCCTAGTTGACAGTCAAAAAGTTTAGCATTTTGGTTCATCAGAATGTTCATTACTGATGCTTTTGCAGTTTGATAATATTATTTTTAAATAATTTTAAATCTGAAAGTTTCAGCTCAACCTTTATGCTTCAGGTTAAAAACCTCCAATGTCGCTTCCATGCTTCTTAATCATGTGGTAAAAACCTGATACCATGACAGCCTTAATCTGAAGGTGATAAAAGCATCACTCAAATTTAGATTCCAAATCCCCAAAGTGATCTTAATTTAACAAATCAATCGATCAATAAAATTCATAAATGAAGAGTGAATATCTGAGTTCAGTGCTGGACTCACCTAGCAGCACACGCACTGATGCTCCCTCCATCTCTTCATCGTCTGCTGATCTGGAACAGATTCTTGAAGCTTACTTCACGCCTCCATCCTCGGCTCCACCCTGCTTCAGCTGCCTCCACCTTCTCAGGCTTCAGCATCAGACCACAGCCTCTGCTTTCTGCTGCTGCACAGTCTTAAAGTTTTATTCTGATGAAGACTGGTTTGTTGACCTTCATCCTCACTGACAGATGTGCCCGTTCACTCATCCTTTAATTTTACATCTTAACATTAACTTGAAGAAAAAAGCCTTGCACCCACTTCAAATCATGACACACTTTCAAATGCAGTGTTATCGAGAAAGGTTAAAATATAGACACAGTTTAACTGAGCTGACAACTTTTGCTTTTTTGTAAGAGCTAAAACAGTCGGAAGTCGGAATTTCTGAGTTCCGAGGAGGAAACTATAACTGGAACGTCCCCCGAGGTCAGAATTTACTACTAGGACCTCGCCACCCCTGAGTTGACAATGGAAGATGGATGCTCCCAGTGTGAACAGTTATTTAGCTCCTGTAATAATCAATTTATTTGCACTTCTGACTGGGGTGTGTCGCTCTAGATCAGCTGTGTACATAGTATTGTTAGACTTATATTTATAAAAATGCCAAGCCAGTCCAGCTGCAGACCTCCACTCTCAGCCGACTAGCTTTCAGACTCTACACCTCCATCGTCAGAAGGAAGTGACGTCATGATCACCTCCAATGTGAGAAGGAAGTTTTGTCAGCGTTGTCGGTTACCGTGGTAAGTTGATTCGTCAGTCGTGTCACATTAAAAAAACACAAAGTTAACCGTAACATGGGGACAAAGGCAGCATCAATTCTAGGTTTTATTAGTTAAGATCCACACCACCGCGGGAACAACCCCAAAACAGCCCCCTTGCCAGATGAGTCCGTTAAATATGAAGCGTTTTTAAAGCGTCTGCGGCGCCCCGGAACGAGCATAGAGTCCGAGGCGGCAGTGACGGAGAGGTGATTCGGTGAACGTCACAGCAGAGCCCAAAAGTCCTTCATAACACTCCTTGCTCAAACATTCTTAAGTGAAATGCTGTCTCATACCAAGTTTTTCTCCCAATCATCTTTTTATGAAGGTGGAGCAGTTTGGTAGAGCTCATTTAATGTTAGTCTTGACCTGTGAAGTCTGCTATTTCCGGGTTCTCTCCCTACTCAGATGTGATTGGCTGCAACTATGCGGCTGCCGCTAGAAAGTTTCTGTGCGGCAGGGCAAAGTCTATAGACATTATATACATATATCATACGTTTATAATACATGTTTTATACCTATATGTTATATATTACACATATATGATTTCTATGACAAAATCTGTGCGCGCTGGCGTGGGCGCCAACTGCTTCTCTGTCATACCGCCGCGGTTAAAACTGTTCCCCGTCCACCGCCCGTCACTCATTAAAATGTCTAGAGGTGGCGCAAACGCGCCGGTGTTATTTATAATTATTTAATTATTTAAATTTACATCACGTCCGTCTCACATTGGAGGTGGCTTCCGATTCACACTGGAGCAGCCGTTGGCCAGCTGAGAGTGGAGGTCTGCAGCTGGACCCCTCTCAAAAATGCTGCCATAGTGATAATCACATTCTTCATGTGATATTTGTGAACAACAACTCAGGGCGTGCTAACAACAGCTAACAATAGCCTGGTAGATCTGCATGTTTTTTTTTCTGACTTCAACTGGAATGCCGATAAGTCGGAGATGAAGTCACCCCCAGTTCCCTGTTCCCAGTTCCGAAGTAAAAGGAACGCAGCATTATAGTCCAAGCCAAGGGAGGTTGTGGGATTTGTAGTCCATTTTAATGGATATCATGTGTGGTAATGGTGCGTTCCAGTTGTAGTCGGAGGTCGGAATTTCCCACTTCCGAGTAGGAAATTTTATCTGGAACGCCCCCCGAGGTCGGAATATCCTACTCGGAACTCGGGGAGACCTCGCCACCCCTGAGTTGACAAACAAAGATGGCAGCCCCCAGTGTGAACAGTTATTTAGCTCCTGTAACGATCCATTTATTAGCACTTTTGACTGGGGTGTGTCACTCTAGATCAGCTGTATACATTGTATTGTTAGACTTATATTTACAAAATGCTGCCATAGTGATAATCACATTCTTCATGTGATATTTGTGAACAACAACGCAGGGCGTGCTAACAATAGCTAACAATAGCCTGGTAGATCGGCATGTTTTCTTCTGACTTCAACTGGAATGCAGATAAGTCGGAGATGACGTCACGCCCATTTCCCAGTTCCCAGTTCCGAGGTTAATGGAACGCAGCATAAGTATCAGGGAATTATGGGTTTGGTAGTCCTTATGAAGTCCTCTGTAAGGTATTATGAAGTTTTTGTTCACCAAGAAGAGATTAAGAGTGTTGTTGTCAACATAAGGTGGATTTGGTCCACACTGTGGTCCATATGATGGTTGGTGTGGGCGTGGCAGTCTACAAGAGAAGGGATTGGCGGTACTGTAGTTCATTTGAGTTGAGGTTGTATGATGTGTTCCAGTTGATCTCAGTACTGGGATTGTCTGAGTTGAATGTGTTGTTTAATGGTGTTTTCCAGCTGATCTTAGATGTCCAAGAGTTTGAGTCCAAAGTGAGTCATATGGGACGACCCTACTCAAGAAGTTGTTGATATTAAATTACCCCAAGGATAGCAGCTGGTCACTGGGATGTAGTCAACTCAGGTGTGACTCAAATCCCAGACTTTCAACCTTTATGGCACCGTTGGTCTGCAGTTGAGTTCCTATGAGAGTTTTTGTGGGCGTTGTAGTCCACATGAGGGTTACTATGGGTTTATGGTCCATGTGTAGGAGATACGGGTCTTTAAGTCTATGATGGGTGTCGTAGTCTATCAAAAGGGGATTGTGGGAGTTGTAGTTCACTATGGTTTACCACTGTGTCATTGTAGTCAGATTGAGTGATTGTAGTCCACTTAGGGTTATTCCTGCATCATTGTAGGCCATTTGAGAAGAACTGCGGTTTGTGGTAGACCCTTTGAGGGGACTGTGGGTGTTATGGTCTTTGAGGAAGATTGTAGGTGAGGCAAATTTCTGCCAATGACCTGCTTGTAATTTTTATGCTGTTTCCCTAATAAAATAAAGAAGGGTGCTTCTTTTAGTAATAATAAACAAAATTGCAAAGTAAAATGTCCACAGAAAATTAGGACTGATTAGGCAGGGAGAACTTAAGATTTGGAATCTGTAAACTTTAGAGAGAGTGAGCAATCCGATTTTTGGTCTTTACCATTTGTAATCAATCAAATAATTAACAAGAATGCCTTTTTTTGTCTTACCCTGGACTGTTGTGTGTGAGAGATAAGACAAAATAGAGGGGGGGGTTGAGGGCTTGAGTGAGTCTATTAGATCGAAAAACGCTTACTTAGGTCACGTAAAATCATTATCAATCAGCATGAATGGAGGTATACATCTCAACACATGGGTAATTGCGCACAGGACGGCGGAGACATGCTCTCATCCAGTGCTTCTAATGCATGCATGGCAAGTAAAACACAAACACAAAATGGATTTTAACATTTTATTTTTTTAAGTTGTTATTTTTCTCTTTCAGGGTGTTGTTGATCAGGATCTCAGCCTGCCGCTCCAGGACCTCCTCAGTCAGAACCCGTCAGGGGCGAGGGTTTTGCAGGACGGGATGATGCGGGCCCACCTCTTTCGGGGCTCTGTGGCGCTGGCTCAACATCGGGCTGGGAAGCCGCTGCCTGCAGGCCACTGGTGCCTGGTGATGAATCTACAACATTGAAATAAAACATTTAAACTCTGCGTAATTCCTTTGTAAACATTAATGCATTTCAAACTAAGTATCCTCAGTGATCCAAGATTTTGAGTATTTACCATCATCTGTGTCAGACACAGGGGGCAAGTCCCTCTCTGTCCCCCCCCCACCCCACCTCGAAGGCCTGACACATCCGCTTTTTTGTGGCGATCTTCATATTGGACCACTTCTTTTTTACCTGAATGTGAATAAAGTCAATTAAGTTTCATATCAAGAATAACGAAATGGAGATATATAAATTTGCATGAAACATCCAAACCTCAGTAAGAGTCCTGTCATCTACACCGATGCTGTTGACTGCCGATGTAATAATCTTCCATATGTGGTTCTTGTGGCTCCCTTTAATGCCGCTCTTGAGGCAGCCGAACAACACATCTCGATGTTTTTCAACTTCCCTCGTTATGGTGTCGATCTCCAGCTCAGAGAAGTTTCTCTTCTTTGCTGCAACACATCTCTCCATGTCGTAAATTCCGTGGGTGAGGCCTCGTGAATCATAAATAAATAGGGGCATGTTATTTAAATGGCGATTGTTTCAGCCGCCACATTTATCAACGACTGATCAGGCGTACGGCGAGATTGGTCCATATACGCAAGTTTGATGGATCACATGTGAACTTTGTCATAGGCTGATTTCTGCACCCAAATCTGCACCAATTCTCAGACAAGATTGATAAAGGAGGGCCATTATGAGGACTGGACTTCTGAGCAGCTAACTGGGACCCTGATGTGATGGACTTCTGAAGACCTGGACACCAGTGATATGATAGGAGACTGCAGGGTTTAAGGAGGGCCGATATCACACAACAGGACTGTAAAGCAAAGACAGGACTGAAGGTCACGACTGCAGCAGGTGACTGGCAGACAGGTCTTTAAGAGGTTTAGTGCTTCAGTGAGAGTTTGATCCAATCAGCTGAGCAGGACGGACATGAATGAGAGAGACTGAATGAATTATTTAGCTCCTCCTGCTTAAATTTTTGCTTTATTCACAACCACTGCATCATAACATCAACAATATACATTTTAAATCTTTACATCAACCCTCAAGTTTGTACCTCGTACCAGTTTTTTATGACATTGCACCATGCTTCAAGTATGTGCACTTTTTCTAGTGACCACTAGAGAGCGGTGTGGACCTCTACAGCCCATAATAACACCTGAGAGCCTCTAAACTGATCCGTTTCTGCACAAGATTTACTGATCACATTCAGTGGAAGATGAAGGGTTAAAGGTTGTTCATTTTTTAAGGGACAACAATGAAGGAGACTTCAGTCAGTTACAGGAAAAAGTCATTTTTGAGGAATTTTGTTTCTGTTATGTCAAAATAAACAAAATATGAGCCTGAACAAAACAATAAAATACATTCAAATCAAGACTATTGCAAATAAATGACATTTCACAGACTTAGAATAAATTAAAATTCCCCCATAATCTTTTATTTTAGTTACCTCTGCCAAGGAGGTTATGATATTGCTGGCTTCTGTTTGTTTTTGTTTTTTTTTTTTGTTTTTTATGGTTTCTTTTTTTAGTTGGTTTGTTTGTCAGATTTTCAGTTAGCAAGTTAACTCAAAAAGCTATGGATGGATTTCAGTTAAATTTTCAGGGAATGTCCAGATTAGGACAAGGAGCAAATGATTAGATTTTGGGAGTGATCCACATCACCATCTGGATCCAATGTTAAATGCAATTTTCGTGAATAACTACTGAACTAAAATAGATATCATTATGATTCCAATTGCTAATGTTATGTTTTCGTGGTCAAGGAATCTAAATATTTACATGAAATAAAGGTAGGACTAATATTTATGGTGAAAATCACAATATAGGTGAGGACTGTGGCGCAGGAGGAGGTCTGTGCTGTGAGTGCTTTTCCTGTTTATTTTTTATTATTTATTAAGCAATGTGTACTAGGGGAGGGTACATATTGCTTAAAGGGACAGTTCAGTTTTTTTTTAAATGGGGTTGTATGAGCTCCATTAAGTACATTAGATACAGTAGAAAATTGTCTTTTCTCCACCAGAAAGCCACAGTCTGTGACCGTCGGTGACGAAGAAAAGACGCTAATGGGAAAGTACCATACCATACCCCCCCTCTCAGCTGATCATACAAGCTAGAGGCTTCAGATGCCCGTTGTAGCTTCATGTAACTTTTACCAAGTATCGTAACTCTTCTGTTTTGCCTGTCAGCGGTGTGAGAAAGAGACAATGCAGGAAATTAAAAAAGGGATTATTATGACAGCGCCGATGAAGTCTCATTCACTTTGGAGCCAAGAGGATACCTGTATGAACCGGAGTTTACAGAAGAACAGCTGCTAAAGGTGGAGACGAACCGACAGAAAGGAAAATGGAGGAAACATCCACGGACACTGGACATCAAGAAAGAGTCTGAAATACACAGTGGGGCGAATGATTGACCTGGGAACAGGTGACACGGACGGTATTACTCATCAAACAGACTTTCCTTACCTGAAGTTTGTGGACATTCTTCAATTTCCCAAAGATAAACTGGAAAAACGTCCCAAACCTGAAGGACCTACTGACAGTTTCTGCTCAGAGAAAGTAATAATGATCTGTCAGAGACAAAAAAGAAGAGTAGTGGAGGCTGGTTGTTGATCATAACAGTGCACACTACTGTGTGTCTCTCTCACACACACATGCACACACACAGAATGATTACTGTGTATTAACCTCTAATGTAGATATAGATGTATAGATCTGTACACACAGGTAACAGTTAACGAGAGATGCATTCACTATACGATGTAACTGCATGCCCACGTTACGCAGAGGAATTGGGTGAAAAGCTGAGATCTAGATCATGCACATCTGTTTCCTTATCAAGGGAAGCATCACAAAAACCCATCTCAGAAATACTGGTCATATAATGTGCTTTTAATTAGTGTAAAACAGGCATTTGAAGCCGCTAGCTAACTACGGCGGAGGGATTTAGGGGAGGGACAAAGTTCATATGTAGCATACTCTTAAACTGTGGTATTACTTTTTGATTTGAGTTCTTGTAGGCGTAGAAAATAGCCTTTAAATCTGGTACGGTACTTTCCCATTAGTGTCTTTTCTTCGTCACTGACAGTTACAGTCTGTGGCTTTCTGGTAGAGAAGACAGAACTTTCTACAGTATCTACTGTTCTTAGTGACCATATGGAGCTCATACAACCCCACTTCAAAAAAACTGAACTATCCCTTTAAGGTTAAGCTGAATAATCATGTAACTTTCAACATTTTTAAAGAAGACTGAAGTTTTTTTTAAGATTTAAACCACTTTATACAAACTGGTAACAGAATGAAACTAGAAAAGCAGACAGCGCAGACCCCCGCACCACAGTCCTCATCCATATTACGATTTTCACCATAAATATTAGTTCTACCTTTATTTCATCTAAACATTTAGATTGCTTGACCATGAAAACATACCATTAGCAATTAGATTCATAATGATATCTATTTTAATTCAGTAGTTTTTCACAAAAATTGCATTTTTTGTCATGGTGAATCCAGAAAATGATCCAGATCACTCCCAAAATAAAATTATTTGTTCCGTGTTCCAATCTGGACATTTCCTGAAAATTTCATCGAAATTCGTCCACAACTTTTTGAGTTATGTTGCTAACAGAGAAACAAACAAACACACAAACAAACAGACGGCAGCAATAACATAAACCCCTTGGCAAAGGTAATAGCTTTTGGTATCATCTCTCTGATGTTTTTATGGACAGATCGTGGCAGAGATGGTCCAGAACATTCTTTCACAGCCTTAAATAAAAAGAATAAAAAACATTAAGAAGCTGACTGTGTGTGAAAACCATAAGTTTCTCAAACTTTTCCTCTCCACAGAGCTCCAGCACTGATAAAAAAAATCAAAACAGAAAGTAAAAAAAGAAGCTTCTTGTTCTGGAGTGTCCATGATCCCAGTCCAGCTCAAGAGTTATCCTTAATGATGATTTCTTCATAATCTGGTTCCTCATTAACATTGGTCATCTCCATTGCAACAGCTGCTCTGCTTCCTGTGGGCGGAGTCAGGAGGTCAGAAAAAAACAGTGGTTGTTTTCGAATTTGTCTTCTATACTAGCAGTGTGTACTGATTCGCCCAAAATGTAGTCCGCAGCATATATGCAAACAAATGCGACGTTGCAGTACGCAAAAAAAACCCAGATGACGTACTAATTCGGGAAAAATTCACAGTAAGCAGTCTGATTCGCCTACTGTTACCCACAATGCAAAGCGCCTGAATTGAAAATGGCAGAGAGCGGAGCATCAGCATCCAGAACAGCAGACGAATGTAAAAGCCATTACTTGTTATCTTTACCTCTTCAACACATACTATTGTGTAATAATTTGTTAAAAGCTCTCATGTTTTGGTTTTTCTGTTATGGTTCGTACCGGCGAGAGTGTGGTGTTAAATCTGTCCTATAACTGTGGCATTATTAGTGCAAACCACTGACAAGTCTGACATTTTGCCATTACATTCTGTATTTCTCCTCTATATTTCCACCACTTTTAATTTTCATGCTTCTCTTCATTCTTAATACCGTACGGTGTATGTGATGTTTATTCTTGGTGTGGTGTTTTTTTCTTCAAGTGGCCCTAATACGCCGTCACACAAAACTATACAAAAGAATTCCTCACTGAAATAATAAGTATTCTCCACCACTGACTGATTCATATAAAATTCAGCTTCTGACAATATCTGCAGATTAATAACTGAAATGTCAAGATGCACTATTTAATTTAATCCTCCTACTACATACTGAATGTGAATGTAGTATGTAGTAGGTACTGCATATAGCCTACTACACTGGAATGTAGTTTGTCTGTTCTGTGACCCCAGGCTCACACTGAATCCTGTGCAGGTCCAGTGCAGCTTCTGCTTGTAATCCGTATCATTAAAATCACTGTTGTAGGCTCACATTAGCCGCGCGCAGTGCAAGTCCGGTTGCGGGGTCCATACGGCACAACGGAAACAATCCGCAAGAAGTCTTTTTTTCCCGGATGCCGGAGAGGGTTTGCGTCAAGCTGAATGAAATATGACGAGCTATACAGGAAGTGAAATGCCGGGTGGCATGAAGATCCATTGTTTATCAAAATAAAATCAGTGAACAAACAAATGTAACTTGACTCTTCTTTGACCGCACACTCATGCTAGTAGTGTAAATGTAAACATAACATCACACCCGGTGACATGAGGTTGCAGAAGTGAGCAGCACAGTATCTCCTTACATGTAGTTCCTGTATATGGGGCTTGTTCTCCAAGTCCAGACAAGAACGAGAACCCGAGTGAGCTTCTACTCTCGCAAGCCATTTCCGCACCCAGCACTGGGGCCAGCCGCAGCCTCTATCTGGACCTGATGTGAGTGGCAGCTTGTGGAAAATCCGCACTGAATCTGGACTGCAACCGTTCTCGAGCCAATGAGAGCGCGGCGTTAGTTTGATTTTGTAGCTACGTTAGTTTTCAGGTTGAACAAAGCGGAAGTAGGCTACAGCTGATTTATTGTCTAAACATATTTTTAAATGTACAAAACAAAAAAAAACACAAGTACATGTCGACATTTCAGTTATTAATCTGCAGATATTGCCAAAAGCTGAATTTTATATGAATCAGTCAGTGGTGGAGAATATTATTATTTCAGTGAGGAATTCTTTTGTATAGTTTTGTGTGACGGCGTATTAGGGCCACTTGAAAAAAAAAAAAACAACACATCAAGAATAACCATCACGCACACAGTACAGTATTTAGAATGAGGAGAAGCGGGAAAATTTAAGGTGTTGGAAATATAGAGGAGAAAAACAGTACGTAACAAAAAATGTCAGACTTGTCAGTGGTTTATGCTAATAATCCTGCAGGTATAGGACAGGCTTACCACCTTTGTCTTTACAAACCATAACGAACAACAACAATAAACTGTTTTACAGCTTACTACACAATACTACGTGCTGAAAAAGTGAAGATAACAAGTAATGGCTCTTAAATTTGTATTCGTCTGCTGCTCCAGTTGTTGAGGTTCCACTCTGGGTCATTTTCAAATCAGGTGCGTTGCATTGTGGGTAACAGCAGGAGAATCAGACTGGTCTGATGGATCCTGTGAATTTTTCATCAGTGTATTTTGCATACTGCAACTTTTGTTTGCATGTTGTACGAACTGCTAGCATAGTAGGCAAAAACAGCGTAGAATGCAAACCATCAGCAGAAGAACAAAAATACCAGGATGTCAGGATATCCATGGCAACAGCCCTAGCTTACCTAGCTTTAGCATTGTTCTGTTTCGCCTACAGGACGGTAATAATCAAATCGTACACTTTTGTTGTACTAAAGTTATTACCATAGTTAAATCACGTTTATACAAATTAGGTCTTTTCCTTGAAGGTGGTCTTACTTGGAGCTCTTTTTAGGGGCGTATGCCGAGTCTCTCTGAAACACCAGAGGTGTGGATAAGTTACTTACCCTTCTTCGAGTTACAGAAGATGGACGCCATCAGGACGGTGGAGATGGAGTAAGGACAGACGACCACAAGATGGATGAGAAGTCTGAGCAGGGGAAAAGAGGAGGGAGGAGGGGATGAGGAGGTGGGGTGCGGGGTGGTAAGAGGAGGGGTGGTAAGAGGAGAGGTGGTGGAAGGAGAGGTGGGTGGGAGCATGGTTGGGGGTGGAGCTGTGGAGACAAGAGGAGGAGTCATTAAAGGTACAGGTGCTGAGATGTCCATTACATAGTGTCTAAAGGGAACTTCTTGTGATTTAGCACTGAAAGAATAAAGATCGATTGATTGATTTAGTGATTGATTAAGTAAGTTGATTGTTTGAATGAAAGATTGTTTGATAGATTGAGTGACTGTTTGATTATTTGATTGATTGTTAATTGGTTGATTGAATGATTGGTCGATTGATTTTATGATTAATTGATTGATTTAGGGAATGACTGTGTAATTTTTTAAGTGATTGACTATTTCTTTGATTTATTGATTGAATGAATGACTGATTAAGTGATTGATTAAATTGGTTGAGTGTTTGATTGATGGTGTAACTGTTTGATCGATTGATTGGTTGATTGACTTGTTGATTGATTGATTGGTTGATTAACTTTGATTGATTGACTGATTGTTTATCAGATTGACTGCTTGATTGATTGGTTGATTGATTTCCTGATTTAATGATTTGTTGTCTGATTGTTTGATTGATTGTTTGATTGATTCAATTGATTGATTATTTGTTTGAAAGTTTGATTGATTGAATGTACGCACTTGTTGGAGCTCTGACCGTCAGTCGACTCCGTCCGGATGAGACCCACATGTCCTGGTAATACCCTGAGCATCCGTACTCTCCTCCATCAGACAGCTGGACAGGATTGAAGGTGACCTCTGAGGGGAGCCCTGTCGACGATGAGCTGTGTCCAGTGTATTTATGCATCTTGATTCCTCTGGTTCGGCCTAACCTTGACTTGCATTGTAATGAGATGTTGTCCCCAACGTTCACAGGGAAAGCCGGGATCTCCAGGATCAAGTGATCTGAGCAACAAGGTAACAGGAACCAGGAGAAAGGAAGTAAGGGACATGGAGGAAGGAGGACACAAATATTTCAATTACCTCATGACTTAATGATCAGCACAGATGCAGGGCTCCTGCTCATGCGAATAATTAGCTCATTGTTTTTGTTCCAATGGTGTGTCTACTTTCATGGAACCTCAGATTTTAAGACCTGTTATAAGCTTGTAAATCCAGGCTACCTGATGATCATTCAACTTACTGAGTAGAATTTTTTTCCTTCTCTAACTGTTTTTCTTACCCTTAATCCTCTTTTGTACCTCTCAGTAGGATCAAGTGTTGTTTGCTGCCCGTCTTGATATCAGCACTGATTCTAAATACCTAAAATGATGGTATGCGTCAGGGCCTGGTAGCACAAGTGTTTCTGTCTGCTGTTTGATCCATCAGTATCCAGGCCCTTTCACACTCAATCACAGGCCAATGACACAGCAGTGGGAGCAACTTGGGGTTAAGGCCCTGTTTACACAGAGACCTTAAAGGAATATTTCACCCAAAGAATGATATGCCTTAAAGGAAAAGTTCGGTTCCTGCAGCTTTTACATTGTTTATAGAATGAAGAACAACAATATACTCACCCAGAAGGCTTTCCTGATGCAAACGGTGCTTCGGGAGATATTTAGATCCAAAATCGAGCAGCGGACACCGATATAATGGTAGCCTGTAGGGCATAGATCGCCGCTCCTAAAAACTGCATTAATCGTCCAAAAACTCATGTTTTTCACCAATATTCCATCATGATTTGCTCCGAAAGGACCGCCATTGCAGCCTGTGTCTCTCCACACAGCGCTGTGTGGCTGAACTAACCTCTGAACTGACGAGCTGTTTACATGCCCTTTGCGCATGCGCAGTACTCTCTGGAGCGTTGCGATCGCTTCCTTATCTGTATATCTGTATATCTGTGGCTCCAAACTGTAAGGACGTCCATCATATTCAAAGTCCTCCTCCACAACATCTTCATCCCATAGACATTCGTCCATTTTGCACAAAACTGGAAGAAGAAAGTTGATTTATAGCTGCCGATCTTCCCCTGAACCAATGAGCCGCACTGCGCATGCGCAAAGGGCATGTAAACAGCTCGTCAGTTCAGAGGTTAGTTCAGCCTCACAGCGCTGTGTGGAGAGACACAGGCTGCAATGGCGGTCGTTTCGGAGCAAATCATGATGGAATATTGGTGAAAAACATGAGTTTTTGGACGATTAATGCAGTTTTAGGAGCGGCGATCTATGCCCTACGGGCTACCATTATATCGGTGTCCGCTGCTCGATTTTGGATCTAAATATCTCCCGAAGCACCGTTTGCATCAGGAAAGCCTTCTGGGTGAGTATATTGTTGTTCTTCATTCTATAAACAATGTAAAAGCTGCAGGAACCGAAGTTATCCTTTAATTTTCTACTCACCCTCATGCTGAGCAACACTCTGGAGCACTTTTTTGATGTCTCAAATGCAGCTGGAGGTCCGGGGTGATTTTCGCTGTGAACAAACCTCCATCTAACAGGGGACGACAGAGCCCGAAGAAAAAGGTCCACAAAAGTCCACAAAAACGTGCCTATTTTCCTCCATACTGCTCGTCCGCTGTAATCCAAGTGTCCTGAGCGGGTAACGTCCGTAATTAATTCGAAACGAGGTCATTTAGTATATTTTTCGAGCCTAAACAGTGCTATAGCGTACTTCCGCAGTGCACGTCTATGCGCGCTCCCTGCACTACGCAGCCGCGGCAGACCAATCCAGACGGGAGCCTAGCTGCATTTGAAACATCAAAAAAGTGCTCCAGAGTGTTGCTCAGCATGAGGGTGAGTAGAAAATTAAGGCATATCATTCTTTGGGTGAAATATTCCTTTAAACCTGTCACCTGAAGCACAAAGGTTTTTCCTTTGCGTATTCAAACTCGATCCACATTCAGATGGAGACCCTAGATATGAATGAAACCACTGTAGCGATGTAGCTTTGCAGAGAAACAGCGCTGCTACAACACAAGAAGAAGACAAACTTTTCACAAACAACATTGATGAGTGAACACACGAAGACGCAGGAGCTTCTTGTCTGGACAATAAATCTGTCCAAATAGTTTTGTCTGGATAACAAACCGAGCTCAGTAGGCAGCTCACAAGTTACTCTGTAGACAATGAAGCTGTTTTTGTTCCTGGTATGCTCACGCAGCCTTCCTGTGAAGGAGTACTGCGTATACGACGACATCAGGGTTTCTGAAATGCTGAATCCCGTCTACATGAGGCCAGGTGGTGAAGTGTTTTCAAACCATTCCACTATGGCTCCTGGATTCCAGGTTTGATTCAGCTGAATCCAGCCTTGTGTAAACAGGGCCCACGAGTCTTGCTTAGTGACACATTTACACGTGACAGTCAAAGTTCTGATTGTTGATTGATTGTACAACCAAACTAAACCACTGATGCCCCCTTTGTGTGTACTTCATATGCATTTGTAAAACATTTATAGTTATTTCCACATATTTATAGATCTGCACAGATTTGGTTCTGCATTTGCAAATAGTTTTGCAAAAAAATAGCTCCACAGATGCCAGTGTGTTTGGTCTCTGCTTACACAGGTCCTGATAGTTTGATCTCGTTTGGTTTGACATTTAATTCAGTGCCTTTGAACCTCATGCTGATTCATTTGGTGGTTGTACCAGATGCTGGTTTTGGTATTTCTGCTGGTGAGCTGGTGGGGATCTGGTACTGTTTTTGAAAAAAATAATTAGATGGTTTAAAGAGAAGCACTGGAAACTTCCTCAGCCTGGTTCATGTTGATGGTGCCAGTGTTTGGTGACCGTCCATCACCTTAAGGCGCTATAGAGAAATAACAACAACAGAGGGGAAAAAGATCTATGACACTTAAAGCCGGGGTCGGCGATTTTGGAAAACTAGCATGAATTTGAAAGTAGCATCTCCTCAGGGCTCCGCCTAACCACTCGCCCCCGCTCACATGCACACGCGCGGCTGATATATCTAGAAGACTGATTCAACTCTAAATCCTCAGCACGTGTTTGTTTTACACTACATCAAGTCATGTCTCACTCAGCGGTAAGAAAACACCAAACAAACATGTAAAGTTAGTTAGTGCTCACAGCCCGATGTTGATCGGGGTATAGGTATATCCTCTGACATTCTCCACATAGCTGTCAAATCTCCCGTTTTGGCCATGAAACTACCGTATTTTATCCTCCCCCACCGTGCTCCTGTATTGGTATTCTCCTATAAATCTCCCGTGTGATGATATAATAATAAAAACATTCCTCTGCCTCTCCAAACTGAGCTCTGTCTCTAGCCTGAAGGGGGCGGTAATGCTCCAAAATGATGGATGCCAACCGCCATAAAACCAAAGAAGAAGAAAAAGTCTGGCGAGAACGTCCACCTGCAGTAGCCTGAGTGGCAGCTATTGCGAGATTTGAGCAGCAGAACAAACTTAGAAAAACAAAGTGTTCATTTTAGATTTCTGTACACCTGTCTTAAAATGTGAGGGATACTGGAGCTTGGTTGGGGTTGTGGGAGGGCTCACAGCAGTCTTCCCTTGTTTTCAAAGACAAAAGCATTCTCCAGCGGACTCTGATACGTATGAGGTCGGTCACACACACCGAGTCTGTGCACGCCGGGAAAATGCACGCACAGCAGGCGGGCGGAAGGGCGACGGGATTTGATTGGCCACCATTAGAGAGAGCACCACTCTTAGCACTTTCAAGGGGAAGCTGAAAGCATGGTTATTAGAAAATCAAACATGCAACCACCTATAACCTGTAATGTAGTGCAGTTGTTGGGTCAACATCAGAGTTTCCTTCATTTTCATTACATGTATACAAAATTACACAACATTTTTGTGCATGATTTTTCTGATCAGTAGTTTTACATCTGTTAGTGCAATAACTACTCTCTTCTGCATGTGCAACTGAGTGTACTGGGCCTTGTGCAGTACAAACTGGCACTTTAAACTGATGTGCACTTTAGGGCGTTGTGCAATCTTACCTGGCACTCATGCACTTTAGCACTTGACACTTTATCAAGCAACTATGCACCTTACTCCTCAAAACAAAACTCTTATGGTCTCCCTACCTGTGGGCTAGCTCTCCACCCACAGTCAACCTGCATTGCAATTTATCTGTCTGTACATTATGGTTTGTGTTTTTATTTTCTATTTTTTTTCTTTTGGTATCTTTCACTGTTAATGCTTGTATTATATTAATACTGCTCCTTTTTTGTTGTTGTTCTTATTCATTCTTACTGTGAAATGTACTGTCTCAATATGTTTCTATGTTAATGGGACTACAGATGGAAACTAGTGTCAAGCTACAATCCGGCGTGTTTACATGTTTCAGCATGTTCATTAATGTGCACTGTCCCATTCAAATAAACAAATGAATAAATAAATAAATAAAAACAGGTGTCATGGCATGATTATTGGTTGGGGTTTTCCCTGTTTTACTCCTGCTGTAGATAGCAGATATTTTTCGCTCTGTTTTAAGAACACATGAGTTGATTACCATTGGATCATAAAGACCATTTTAACGAGAATTAAAAAAAGTGTATCTAAATCAAATCGCAGACCCTAGCTTTAAACCCCACAAAGACCCCAAAGAGCAGAATAACCTTTAACGAGTTTGTTTACCATTCACATAGACGCTTAGCTTGTCACTGCTTCGTCCTTCGTCATCTTCACACCAGTATTCTCCACTATCTTTCAAAGACGTTAGAACAGAGACGTTGCAGGAGATGCCATCAAACCTCCCAAAGTCATCCTGTCCAGTCCTGCACTGCTGAATCTCCTCCAATATGTTTTCCCTCTTCAGGGTCCATCGAGACCAGTCCAGGACGCCAGCACAGTTCAAAGAAAAACTCTCCAAGGGAAAAAACTGGAGACGGTTTGGAACGATGTTCACAAAGACAGCAGAGATGGACGGGGTGGACAGCAGCAGTGTGGACACACCTGAAGCAGGACAAATATGTTAGAATTATTTTTTTTATTTTCAGCATTTAAGTAAGTATCACTGGGTTTGAAATATCAGAGTGTTACTGATGTAAACCAGAGGTGAGCAACTGGAGGCCCAAGGCCCCCATTTCCTCGATTTAGCCTGTTAGTCAGTTTGAAAGATGAATAAAAATAAGTATGCAAAGAAGTCTTTACCAAATCTGCTATAAATGCATCAAAAATGAAGATATTTCAAATTAAAGCAGAGCTGACGTTTTTGATTTGTTTCTGTGAAACTCCCTGTTATGCATTTGTATTAAGAGAAATAAATATGTTGTTTTAACATGTTTCAATTCAGTGTTCTGGTTCAAGTTACTTCCTGTTTTTAGGACTTTCACACCTTTTAATAGCCCCTGAACCAGAGCCCACTTCTCCTCAAAAGGGTGTTTACTCGTATACTTATTTCTGTGATCATAACCAACGCTGCCACTGCAGAGGAAGTCAGGCAACGGTGAATGAATATTTATACACATCCTGAACGGGGGGAAATGAACTGTGAGTAGTACTTTAATCAAACCTCAATGTTATGTTTTTAAATGTCACACTGGCGTACTTGTTACACCAGCCATCAGACAAAAATAAAAGCGTACAAATAGGGGGAGGCAGACATCGAGAGCTGTGGTTTTCAAACTATTTTTGCCTGCATCAAACCACAGATTAATCCAAAGTTTCAAAGAACAAAAAAGATTAAGACAAAATCTCAAAGCAAACCAAAGATGAATTAAACATCTTAAAAAACACAAACCACAGATTAAGACAGAATCTAAAAAACAAAGAAAGATGAAGCCAAAATCTTAAAGTCCAACAACGATAAAAACAATTTTCTCTCCTGGTTGACAGTCAAAAGTTTAGCATTTTGGTTCATAAGAAGGTTCATTACTAATCCACTTGCAGTATGATCATTTTTTAATACTATTAATTATTTTTAATTTTGAAAATTGCAGTTTCAACCTTTATGCTTCAGGTTAAAAACCTCCAATGTCGCTTCCATGCTTCTTAATCATGTGGTAAAAACCTGATACCATGACAGCCTTAATCTGAAGGTGATAAAAGCATCACTCAAATTTACATTCCAAATCCCCAAAGTGATCTTAATTTAACAAATTAATCAATCAATAAAATTCATAAATGAAGAGTGAATATCTGAGTTCAGTGCTGGACTCACCTAGCAGCACACGCACTGATGCTCCCTCCATCTCTTCATCGTCTGCTGATCTGGAACAAACTCTTGAACCTTGCTCCACGCCTCCATCCTCAGCTCCACCCTGCTTCAGCTGCCTCCACCTTCTCAGGCTTCAGCATCAGACCACAGCTTCTTCTTTCTACAGCTGCAGTCTTAAAGTTTTATTCTGATGAAGACTGGTTTGTTGACCTTCATCCTCACTGACAGATATGCCCGTTCATTAGTCTTTTAATTGTACATATTTATATTTACTTGAAAAAAAAAGTCTTTCATCCACTACAAATCATGACACACTTTCAAATACAGAAGTATTGAGAAAAGCTTAAAATATAGACCCAGTTTTACTGAGCTGACAACTTTTGCTGCTTTTTTTGTAAGAGCTAAAACAGGTTTAAAGGACCCAAACTTCAGACACTCAAACTACAGGTCTTCATGCATCATGGTTTGGCTCCTGGACCATGGGTGGCATGTGTTTCAAAAGTGCTGTCACAGAATTATGGGGACATATTGATTCTATAAAATCTGCAACCTGTCTGTGTAGGTTCTCAGCCATCTAGGTCATGGTTTTCCATCTGGCAACTGGACTGGTTTAGGCCCTGTTTACACAGAGAAGCTCTCCACAGAAATGCAAGGCTTTTTCCTTTGTATTTTCAAAAGCAATCTGCATTCACATGGAGACGTCAGAGCAACTGCAAAGGCTGTAGCGTGCATGCCAGTCCAGTAGATGGCGATATAGATTTTGCTACTACAACACATGTATGAAGCAGAGCACTTTTCACAAACAACAATGGCAAGTGGACGCACGAAAACACAGGAGATTCTTGTCTGGACAAAAAATCTGTCTGGGTAGTTTTGTAATTGTTATTATTCCTAAAGAGTACTGCGCATGCATAACATCAGCATTTCACTCTGAAATGCTGAATCACCTCGACACAGATCCTGACACCCATACGTTTTTAAAACACTCCTCTCTGGACAATGGTTCAAAAGTTTGCGGATTCAGACACTCCAGGCACTGTTCCCACGTAAACAGGAGGAAAATACTCAATGAAAAGTCTACAGATTTGGGTGAAAACGGAGCTATGTAAACACCACCTTTGATTTTTAAGGACGTTTTGCCTCTTGTTAAAAAGGCTTTTTCAGTTCTTGGAGTGGCCTGGTGAAGATCTCGGCATATAATGTTGAGTATGCAATCCATGATGGTGCACACTTTGGAAGGGAGGACGTTTGAGCACATGGTCTTGTTAGGTCTTCCAACTCAAGTCTGGGAGCCTAAGCGTCCTATCACTATCTGCCACTCGTTGGACTTTGTTTTTCTGGACAGATATATCTGATGTCCCTGAATCTGCTGGAGTCACCCAACAGTGCCTTTGTCACTACGAGACCACTGCGGTCTTCAGAATTAATCAAAATTAGAATGGGCTTTATTGTCATTATACCAAATGTACAAGATTGAAGAGCTTCTCCTTTTCAGTGCAATAGACAGATAGATAGTTAAGTTAGGGCGGCACGGTGGCGCAGCAGGGAGTGCGCGTGCCTCACAGCAAGAAAGAACCTGGTTCGATTCCCTGGTCGGACAGGGGCCTTTCTGTGTAAAGTTTGCATGTTCTTCCTGTGCATGCGTGGGTTCCCTCCAGGCACTCCGGCTTCCTCCCACAGACCAAAAACATGCTCATTAGGTTAACTGGTCACTCTAAATTGCTCTTAAGTATGAGTGTGAGCATGAATGGTTGTCTCTCTCCATGTGGCCCTGCAATCAACTGGCGACCGGTTCAGGGTGTACCCCACCTCTCGCCCAATGACAGCTGAGATAGGCTCTAGCCCACCCCCCGACCCCGAAAGGGATAAAGGGGTATAGAAAATGAATGAATGAATAGTTAAGTTAAAAGTATACAAAAATAGTAAAAAAAAAAAAAAAAAAAGGTTGTAAGAAGGCTTTTAAATGCACAAGATTTATACAAGATCAAATGCAATCCTACCGGACAGCACAGTTAAAGCTCTATGTACAACATGAGGAAGAGGATAAATATTAAGAATGAAAATAGCCCTGTCTCAAGGTCTCAATAGGGTTAGGGTCGCCATCCTCTGTGTATGGCAAAGTACTGCACAGGATAGCCGAATATACTGTATCCTGAGTAAAGTGCAAATGGTGGTTAGTATTACAGATGAATACATGTCACATATAACTGTACTCGGCATAAAAAATATAAATAACAAGGAAGTATTTAAACTTAGTAGCAGTGGACATTGCACATTTTAGATTATACTGATGTCCGGGTCATTGCATGTGAGAGTTTCAAGTGGTGATGTCTCTTGGAAAGAAACTGTTTTTTAGTCTGTTTGTCCTTGTTTTGATGCAC
The DNA here is from genome assembly GCA_036419115.1 of Scarus forsteni. Classification (NCBI taxonomy): domain Eukaryota; kingdom Metazoa; phylum Chordata; class Actinopteri; order Labriformes; family Labridae; genus Scarus; species Scarus forsteni. Next base: position 83,067 of record JAZDUH010000454.1, read on the forward strand.
CTGTAGTGCCTGCCAGAGGGCAACACCAACATCTACTCCACCCGCTGCCTCAGCAGAACTCACAACATCATCAAGGACAGCTCACATCCTGGTGCCCAGCTGTTTGACCTGTTGGTCTTCACTCCTCACGTGTTCTCCGGCTTCTCTCGAGCCTCTGATGTGGTTGGGGTTGCTACAGCTGTGCCCAGTTGGTCATTACCTGTTTGTCAGTTGTCAGTTGGGTAATGATCAACCAACCTCAGCATAAACCTGAACTAGGCATCAGGTCAGCGGTTCAAACGTAACCAGAGACTTACATCACATCAGGCCCACCCTTGGACTATGAGCGAAACCATAACTTGAGTCACACTTGCTAGGACAACTCCTGGGTAACAAGGTCTTCATCAGCTGCTGGGGAACCAAGGAAGTCTAAAGACCATAAGCAGAGGATGTGGGAACTATCAATGCATTTATCAGGCATTTATTATCTACAGATTTTTTAGGCTTAATCCTTTATCACCTGTTGTACCATATTTGATTGATACTTTTAAGATACCTCTATCTACTCAATCTGATCAACAAATGACTAAAAACACCTGAATACAGTCAGATAAATGATTAAAAATGTCAAGTGGATTATCAGTTGCCAAAAATACCTAATATATCAATGAGATACAAATATTATAGAGTTTAAATTTTTGGAAAACTTTGATTCTTTTTTTAGGATTGCAGTAGAAAGTGAAGTAAACTTTTTAGCTCCAAGTAGCAAATGGGCATCAGGATGGATTTGAACCTGGACCACAGCCTGCAAACCTGTCTGCCATACCAACATCCCAAGGATTGACCAAAGTTTTGAATACCCTCTGTGTGGCTGAAGCGATGATTGGACTTTGTGGAGTTCCACGCACAGGTAACTGACCGAGCAGAGATCCCCCCCACACTGTCCTAGCTGAGGATCTAAAGTTTGGAAACCTTTTTTAGTCTATTATTTCTTTCCTTTAATAAAATCAATTGATGTATTTTGTAGCACTGTTAAGCCTCATTAGTCACCTTTACAACAAGGTACAACTTAAAAAAGTGCATTCATGGAAGGAGCTACAAAGCCAACCATGTGGGTAGAGCCTCTTAAAAAAATGTGCCAAAATATTCTGCAACTGGAAGCTGGAGTTTCACAGAATTAAATGGTGTCCCCCTTGGTACCATCTCCAAACTTCGGACAAAGATGGACATGGTTTTTCAGGTCAGCTGTGGTCATGAATGAAACATCAACAAGAAGTTTGGTCTGAAAATACAACACATTCGTCTTTTATAAGGAATTTATTCAATCATTGAATTTATAACTAATTATTTCATTGTACAACAAGCCTCCTCTGGTGTGTGTGTGTCACAGGATCATAAATATATTACCATATGATTTATAGCTTTTAACAAAGTGTGTGTCGGTGCTCAGAAAGTGTGTGCGTGTGTGTGTGTGTGAGATGATGATGTCACATCATCATCAATAAATAGGATAATTCTCATTATAATAATTATTATAATTATTCACATGACCCTGATATTCAGTCTAAAAAAATCACTGAAACCAGTTAAAGAGCAGCGGCCATGTTGGATCCACCATTAGTCTTAGTTGCCATGGTTACACGCCACATGATGTCACGATGATGTCACAGGTAGAGGATACCATTTTCCTTCTGCCTGGAAAGGCAGTTCTCCCAAAGCATTGTGGGTAAAAGAGGTGTAAAACATGAGTAGGCGTGGCTACAGGTGACGACGCCCCTCCACTACCTGTCCAGGTGATTATTGTAAACTCTGTGCTGAAGCTCCGCCCCCCTGCATTTAAGCATGGCCTCAGTACATGTTTAGGTGCAAAGAATCATGGGTACTGTAGTCCAGAACACAGGAGAATTCTGGGTTTTGTAGACCTTCTGATGTAGATTGATGCCAGATGCTCTCTAGCTGGGAAGTATGGGATGTGTAGTCCTCATGATCCTCTCACTGGCACATGGAACTGTGGGTAATGTAGTCCAGAGCCTTAGCTTTAAAATGGAAGTCCTCTACTTCATCTTAACCTCCTTGTTGTTGCAAACAACCAAAAAGATAGTTATCAATATAAACTTTCCATTCAATAAAAGAAGAGGGTACTGTGGGTGTTGTAGTCCAGAAAAAGGGAATGAAAATGTTGTAGTTCACATATGGAGGATTCTGGGTAATGTAGTTCAAGTATGAGTAATAAGTGTAGTCCAGGCAGAGGGTGAAATTCAGTTTGTAGTCCTTTTAGGTTTGGATATTCATAGTCCAAGCCGAGGGAGTTTGTGGGATTTGTAGTCCATTTTAATGGAGATTATGTGCGGTAAGTATCAGGGAATTATGGGTTTGGTAGTCCTTATGAAGTCCACTTTAAGGGATTATGGAAGATTTCGTCCACCAAGAAGAGATTAAGAATGTTGTAGTCAACATGAGGTGGATTTGGTCCACACTGATGGTTGATGTGGGTGTGGCAGTCTACAAGAGGAGGGATTGTGGTTACTGTAGTCCATTTGAGTCGAGGTTATGTGCTGCGTTCCAGTTGATCTCAGTACTGGGATTATCCGAGTTGAATGTGTTGTTTAATGGTGTTTTCCAGCTGATCTTAGATGTCCAAGAGTTTGAGTCTAAAGTGAGTCACATGGGACGACCCTACTCAAGAAGTTGTTGATATTCAATTACCCCAAGGATAGCAGCTGGTCACTGGGATGTAGTCAACTCAGATGTGACTCAAATCCCAGACTTTCAACCTCTATGGCACCATTGGTCTGCAGTTGAGTTCCTATGAGAGTTTTTGTGGGTGTTGTAGTCCACATGAGGGGAACTATGGGTTTATGGTCCATGTGTAGGAGATATGGGCGTTTAAGTCTATGATGGGTGTCGTAGTCTGTTAAAAGGGGATTGTGGGAGTTGTTGTTCACTATGGTTTACCACTGTGTCATTTTAGTCAGATTGAGTGATTGTAGTCCACTTAGGGTTATTCCTGCATCGTTGTAGGCCATTTGAGAAGAACTGCGGTTTGTGGTAGACCCTTTGAGGGGACTGTGGGTGTTATAGTCCTTGAGGAAGATTGTAGGTGTTGTAGTCCATTTGAGAAAGAAGAGGTTCCATTAACCTTGTAACTGGGTAGAGGGAAGTAGGAATGATGCCATCTTTGAGTTATCAGTGTTCCAGTAACAAAGTCGGAAAAAAGTGCCAATCTCCTAGCCTATTGCTAGCTCCTGTTGGCACCCCTTGCATTTTAGTTCACATATACTACATGAAGAATGTAAATAACACTATGGCAGCATTTTCATAAATATAAGTTGAACAATACTGAATATATGGCTGATTTAGTGCCATAGACACCAGTCAGAAGAGCAGATAAACAGAATATTACAGGAGCTTGATAACTGTTTACTGGGGGCAGCCATACAGTACTGTCTAATTCTGCTGATCCGTCGTCAGGTCGCAAGGGCAGCAGTCTAAGCAGGGAAGCCCTACTTACCATTCCCTGGCTACTACATCCAGCTCTTCCTGGGGGATCCTGAGGCGTATCCAGGCCAGACAGTCACTCCAGCGTGTCCTGGGTCTTCCCCAGGGCCCGATGGGACGTGCTGGAACACCTCACCAGGAAGGCATCAAGGAGGTATACTAACCGGATGCCAGAGCCACCTCATCTGGCTCCGCAACGCAGCATTGTTACAGACCTTTTCAGGGGGATTGTGGATGGTATAGTTTGATTGAAGGGGGGCTATAGGTGTCATAGTCCACTGTAGGTGTTGTAGTCCATATAAGGGGGATTGCAGTTGTTTAATGCTGCGTTTCAGTTGTACTGGGAAATCAGGATTTTTAAGTTCCTAGTGAGAAATTTCAACTTGAACGCCCACTGACGTTGGAATTTCCTACTAGGAACTCGAGTTGACAATCGATGATGGCTGCCCTCAGTGTAAACGGTTATTAAGCTCCTGTAATAACCAGTTTATTTGCACTTCCGACTAGCTTTTATGGCACTAAATCAGTCGTATACATGGTATTGTTCAACTTCTATTTATGGAAATGCTGCCATAGTGTAAATTACGTTCTTTATGTGGTATTTGTGAACAACAACGCTGGGCAACAACAATGGCTAACACAATGGCTAACAATAGGCTAGTAGATCTGCACTTTTTATCTGACTTTGTGCCTGGAACGCTGATAACTCGTAGATGAGATCATTCCCACTTCCCTTTTCCAAATTTCGAGGTTAATGGAATGCAGGATTAGAACCTTTGATGATTGTGGGTGTTTGTAGTCCATTTGAAGGGGGAATGAGGGTGTTGTAGTCCATTAAGCAGGGTTGTCGATGTTGTAGTCCATTTGAGGGGAACTGTAGGTGTTGTGGTTTAAATGACTTATTTTCTGTTGTAGTCCATTTTGAAGGGAATTATGGGTATTGTAGTCCATATGAGAGGGACTGTGGTTGATATAGTCTAGTGTTTTATACTTTAAGCCCTGAATAGACTGTGTGTTTGAGCCCCATCGTTTTATTTACAGTCACACAAGTCTTTATGTACACTACACACAAACGCTCACACACTCTCACGCACTCACAGCACATAAATAAATAGATTAATAGATAAATCAATCAATAAATAGGATAATATAAATACTGAATATGAACTGAAGTCTACTGTCCTCTGATTTCAAATGGAATACAGAATAATTCAACCAACACACAAACTGTCCGTCTGTCCCCATGGACGGACGGACGTGTCCCCCTTCTCAAAATAACCGGTCGCTCGGCTGCCGCGGCAACAGCCTTTGTCCAATCAGAGCGCTTACTTTGCTGTCCTCTCGTAAAAAGAAACAAAGAGCAAAAGAAGACGAACGCCTGCCCTCCGTCAGGTCACGCTGCTGAGAGGAGGGAGAATTTTATGGAGATGGCGCCGGAGGATGACGGCGGCCAATCACAGTCTGTCACGGGCGGGGACCCAGATGTAAGGACCGCTCTGCTCCTCGATGACGGCCTTCACCAGGTGGTAGACCTCCTCGAAGCTGTCGCCGTGGACCACAGCTGCACACAAACAGAGTTAGCATTAGCATAAAGCTGCTTGTTTTTGGTCACATGACCTCGATGTTGAGAATGGCAGAAAATCAGCAGTACAGGGTTGTGCAGCAGGGATTACTAAAGACCAGAGTTTCTCAACTGGTGGACAGGGCCCTAAAAGTGGGCTGTGGAACTTTTCCCAGTGGATCACAAAAATCGTACATATTTATTTAGCTTGATTCTCAAAATCTTGACAACTTCTCCCATTCATTGGGCACTGTTTTTCTGTGATTATGTACCAGTTTATTGAGAATTCGTGAGTCTTTATGCTCTTTATGCTTACAGATGCTTTATTTTTACTGATTTAAAGATTGACGGATGGATTCACACTGGTTTAAACAGCTTTTACAGAGATGTAACAGGGTTTATTTTGGTTTGATATAGCTATGATTGGATTTACACTGGATTAAAACAGTACAAAATGTGTTTTTCGAGGATTAAATAGATGGAAACTTAGTTTATGCTGGTCTTCAAACATAAATAACCGTGTATTTATATGTTTATTTAGTAATAACTGGAATACACTGATTTTATCAGAGTCATGACTGGGTTTTCACCAGACAAACACAGTGATAACTTTGATTTCATGTAGCAAAAAATAAACTTATATTGGGTTTCAATGATTAAACTGGAAATAAACTGATTCGCACAAGCACCAATTGGGTTTGCAATGGATTAAAAGGTAAATGGAGTTGATTTAACCCTTTAAGGCCCAAGACCATAGATTAAAGCCAGAAAATTCTAATTTTTTGGAGCTGAAATGTTTGTTTCACTTTCTGCTAAAATCTTCAAAGTATCAAAATGTCCATAAAATTCAACATATAGATTTTTCGTATCTTATTTGATACATTAGGTGTTTTTGGCAACTTCTAGGACATTCTAGGACATTTTTATCATTTATCTGATTGTATTCAGATGGGTTTTTTTGTAATTTGTTGATCATATTGAGTAGAGAGAGATATTATAAAGTATGTATCAAATATGATACAATTGGCTTTATAGGGTTAAAGAGTAACACCTATACTTGGACTAATTTGAAAGAGCTAAACTGAAAAAAACAGGATTAAAATGGTGATACCTGGGTTTTCATGGGTTTAATATAAAAATAGCAGGGTTTAGACTGGTTAAATATAGTCAAAACTGAGTTTACATTGTTTCTATATTGTAAAAACTGGATATACACCTGAATCAAAACAGTAAAAACTGTGTTTTCAATGGTTTAATGAATGACAAAATGTGTTTAAACTGCTTTAATCAAATAAATATTTCATATATACTGGATAAAGTATGTAATAACTAGGTTAACACTGGTTTAAAGTCTCAACTCGATCTACACTGTATTTACCGTAACATCTTGGTATTCATTGGTTTAATAGAATATAGCTGGGTTTGAATATAAAAGTTTAAACCCAGCTATGGGCTTGAATAAAAAATAAAAATGAATTTTCTCTACTTTATTTAGCTCTAACTGGATTAGACTGGTCTTATCAGAGACACAACAGGATTGTCACTGGACAAGTGAAGTGATAACTGTGACCACACTGATTATATACAGTAATAGCTAGATGAACATTGGGTTTCAAGAGTTACAGTTGGACTTGAACTGGTTGAACAGTGTCACCTTTTGGTTAAGAAAAAGAACCAAGTGTTTTTGTACTGGATTAAAACCCTGGACTTGACTTGTTTGGAAGAGGCACAGCTGGATTTACACTGGATAAAAATGGCATCAGCTTGGTTTTCACTGCTTTATTATAGTAATAAATGGGTTTGGCTTAATAAATAAAGTTCTACCAAGGTCTACACTAGTTTTATATCAGTCCTGCAGACCTCAAATAATACAGCCGGCCACACGAGGGCGCACAAGAGTCACCAGAGCAGCCTGATTAATATCTATACCAGGATCATAAAACCTCTACAGTATCAGCTGGACTGGTTTTAGCAGCTTAATTAATGTGGCTGTACATTTCAGGGAGTGGTCACAGCATTGATGAGGACTGATTGATTAATTTTTTTATTTTGCACAGCCGCTACCAACACAGTATCATTTGTCATATTGACTACCTTCCTCCTCCATCTAAAGTTCTCCGTGGTGCTAATTTCATCTGAACACAACCTGGAGACAAAACCAGAGAATCAGTGAACATGAACCGTCTGCGATGATGTCTCAGTGTGACGTTTAAACAAAACAAAAAGTGAATATAAAAGGACTTCCCACGTAAAGTAAAGTGAAGGAAAGGACCACGTTACTGTAATTTCAGCCTCTCTCTCTGATAATGCAGATGTTGCACCATCTGCTTGGAGAACTCTTCAAAAATCAAAGATGTGGTTACTGTCAGACATTTTAAACTATTATAATGATTGTATTGTGCTCTGAATGCACTTGTTTTTCTTTTTTTAGGAACTGATGTGTCTTTAACCTGCAGATGTACTTGTTATCTTTTGAATTACTCAACATTTTTGTAAATGACGGTTCACCCTCAATGATTTTTGAGTCTAAACAAAGATAAATAAGTATCAAGTATCCAGATCCTTGGGCTTGTTTCTGGATGCAGGAGATTGTTCTTACCAGTGAAACACTCCAGGAAGTCCTGCTCCAGTTTGATGGCTCGATCCAGAGCTTTCCTCGCCTGCTCCTCCGACAGACGCTTATTCAGATCCCTGTTCAGACACAAACAAACAGATTAACAGTGGGCAATATGGACCAAAACATCCTACACTGATCATTTTCAGAAGTTAGTCTTCCATCATTTTTGTCTTTAATTTGCTTGAGGAGTGAGACAGTGGTTTTGTTGGATAGTGGAGGGAGACAAATTAAACAAAACCTACAAGACAAACCACAGCTCAGATGTTGGTCATTCTAAGCAAAATGGAGGGACAGGTATCTATAAAAAAGCAACACCCATTCCAGCTGGAGGGCAGTAACCTCTTCTCTGTCTAATGTCTCTCTACACCAGTGATGGGCAACTTTAACTTATTTTTTTAGCTTATTTTTGTCGTGCTAACTGACATATGCTGGCATTCACAATCATTTTCTGAACAACTGTGAGAGCAAACAGGCCACAAACAGTTAAGGAATATTTCTTGATGTACAACTCAAAGAATTTAAGGGTTTACAGTCAATAATATCATCAAAAGATACAGAGAATCTGGAGAAATCGCTGCATGAAGGCAGAAAGGCTGAAAACCAACATTGTATGCCTGTGACCTGTGATCCCTCAGGCAGCATTGCATCATAAAGCAGCATCATTCTGTGAAAGATATCAGCATGTGGGCTCAGGAGCACTTCAGAAAATCATCGTCAGTTAACACAGTCTATCTCTACATCTACAAGGTCAAGGTCAACATCTGGAAACACCACCGGCTTCTCTGGGCCATGAAGAAAGAATCTGAAAGACTTTAACCAACAAAGCTTCAACAGTCTGTGTCCTTAGTTCACAAAGACATATTGTTAAAGGAAAGGTGACGCAACACAGAGGTAAACATGTCCCTGTCCCAGCTTTTGTGGAACATGTTGCAAGCATCAAGTTCAAAAGTAAAGCATGTTTGCAAAAAGCAATCATGTCCATCAATTTAAATGTTAAATATCTCATCTCTGTGATGTATTGAATCAAGATATTTCATAAAGGATTCTGTTTTGTGCTTAAACAATGTCCCAACTTCAATGGAATTATGGTTTGTATGTTTGATATAATAACCACCAGAAACGTAATAATTCTTAAGTCTGGGTTTACTCCTGACATTTAACTCTGATTAAACTTTCATATTCACACATCACTGACTCACAGGATGTTCTCGAGGGAGCGCGGTCTGATGAAGATGGCGATGGGGTGGAGCTGAGCCGCCTGCAGCCTCCTCACGGCGTTGGCTGACACGTCCAGGATGCAGTGTTTGCCCTGCGCAAAGAAACATGTGAACAATGTAACGTGAGCCTTGTTACCGATGCTAATGTGGCGTAAGCCTCGTTACTGATGCTAATTTGACATAAGCCTTGTTAAAGATGCTAATGTGACATAAGCCTTGTCAAAGATGCTAATGTAATGTAAGCCTTGTTAACTATGCTAATATGACGTGTGCCTTTCATGTCTAATTTTTACACGTATGTAGCTGTAGGCTAACGCTGCCTCACCTGCTCGGCAACCATCCTCACGCTCTGCACCGACGTCCCGTACAGGTGGTTGTTATACTGCCCTGCCTCAATGAAGCGGTGGGACTGGATGTCCCGCTCCATCTGTTCCCGTGACGCCACAAAGTGGTAATCCCGTCCGTCCACCTCGTAGTCCCTCCGGGGACGAGTCGTGTCTGCAGAGAGAGAGTCACTTCCTGTTCAACCAAGGAACTTCCTGTTGTTGTGTCCATCTGTTCAAACAACCCATCCATCCATCTCTCCATCAATCTTGCCAACCTAAAGATACTTACACACATCCATTTGTCTCTCCATCCAACCAAACCACCCATCAGTCCCTTCATCCAACTCACCTATCATCCATATGTCCATTAGTCACTTCATTCATCCATCAGTCCACCCATTCACCCAACAAATCCAGTCATTTATTTATCCATCCATTAATCCATGAGTCCCTTCATCTAACCAACACATTTATCTACCAACCAACCAACACCCCATCTATTAATCAGTCCCTCTATCCTTCCATCCATCAGTCCTTCAGTGCCTTTATCCAACCATCGATTTATCCATCCATCAGTCAATCCATCCAGTAGCCCCTCCATCCAACAAACCAACAAGTCCATCAAACCATCCATTAAAGCATCAATCCATCATAAATCCAACCTTCCTTTTACCCATCCATCTAACCAACCACTTCACTGCTCTTTGGTTCAGCTCCCTTGGTTGGTTCAGAAGGCTTTCACACCTCCTGCTGACCAAATTTTAACCCCCTGTTTTAGGTTTCATGTGAGCTTTTACATCACCCCAAACCAACCAGACTTGCCTAAAAAGTGCACCAGTTTTCCTTTGGTCAGGAGCTGATGTGAAAGACACAACACCCACAAGAGTCGATGCAGACCTGATTCTATTGGCAGAACTGATAATGACGTTGGTGTAAAAATATCTGATCAATGCCCGTTCCTAATAAAATATCAGATGTTGGTCTGACTTGCTATGAAGCATCATTGCTGACCGCTTCTCCACCGTGCAGCATACTCATTAACTGTATGAAGCTGTGAGACTTACGGGGGACACAGGAGCCGAACTTGTCCGGGTACTCGGACAGCAGGTCGTCATTGATCCGGTCTTTGGTCGGGCCGAGGATGATGACAGGACGAGCATAGTCCACTGGGAGAGGAAGAGAAACAGACAGTTTAGACCCATTGCTCTGTTAATCATGAACAGCATCACCCAGTGGTCACAGAAACATGTTACACATGACCGTTAAACACTCACCTTCAATCTGAGTGACCAGCTCGTAGCTGTGCACGAAACCTTCTCTACCTGGAAAAGCAAACATCAGAACCGTTATCTCAAACATCCTGTTAGACACAAACCAAAACTTGATCCAAAACTATCACACTTGGTCCAGGTTCATGAAAACATTTCAACTCCCCTCCAAAAGACATCTCCAGTTCTGGCTGAGAGCTGGGACAACCTGATGACGCACTTACACCAGGTTCTTTTGCTCTACATTGATCTTAAAGTCTGGTTTATACCTCTGCATCCAATCTTTGCTTTCCTGAGACTACAAGAGATGACCATGTCTTAATATTAACTCTCATGTGTTAGTATTTTCTGTTAAAACATGAGTCAGCAGTGTGATTATGATTCCAGTTCTGTTGTGTTTTATTAGTTTATAAGAGAACATGGCGTCTGAAATTGAGCGTTTAGTGAGGAAGTTAAAACCCAGTGTAGGCATTCATTACAATGCACTTATTTCAGGAAATGAGATCAAATTGTATCTACACTGGCTGTTTATATATCCAACCTGCTCCACCCCCGAGATCCACTGACCACGTACTGACTTCTGCTTGTTGTCCCACAGGTTTATTTCCCCTTTGGCGAGGTCCAGCTGCCCCATTCTGGATCAGTCTTTGAAGGAATATAGAAGACTTTCTCTAGGACAATCTACCTAATCTTATGTAGGTTGAAGTAGACTTGTTTTCTTACCTTTGTTCTTCATACGGGACCACTCCTTCCTCTCCACCCTGGAACACAAACATGGCTGCTTGTTAAAAAAAACAGTCAGACCACACCAAGACTACAATAAGAGTACAATAAGTCGAACTACAATAATACTCTGAGAGTTGAGCGTTCTTTCTTTAAACCTTTAACTTCCTCCCTAACTATTTGGCAGAGGCCTGCTTCCATTATAATTCAGTCACTATATTCATTTGAGAAGTTCTGGAAGCTACAGCCTCCATTCTGTGACTGTCACAAAATCTCTTTTGCTCTCTGTCCCTAAAGTTCTTCTTCAAATGGGTAACAAGAGTCTTTTAATTTCTTTAAGTGCAGGTTAAAGGCACTGGAGGATGAAGGCTGTAGATGATTTGAGTGTTAAACTTGCTGCTATGTGACTTTGACTTCATTGATTCATTTGTCTGTATTTGTGTCTGTAATTGTTTGTTCAATTGTCTGTAACTTTGTATTGGCCCTTTTCCATTAGCCCTACTCTACTCTCCTCAACTCTACCCGACTCTACTCTACTCGCTTTGTGCTGCTTTTCCATTAGCCCCAGTCGCCTGCCCAATGGGGTGAGTGGCACTGCAGTGACATCATTTTGGGCGCGACACAACAATCTGTGGCTTTTTAAAAAGGAAAGCAGAAGAAGCTGCAGGTGGTAAGAAGAAATACCCCTTGAGAAGCACAGGAAAGTTTTGGAAGCTATACAACAGAATGAAGCCGAGGACGAGAGCAATCCAGCTGCAAAGAAAAGACGTATGAGGTTAAGCTAATGGTAGCTACTGCTAGCATGCTAGGTCGTCGCGCTCATGACTCATCGATGACGACATTGTCTGACACCAATCAGTAGCCGGCAGTTGTTGACGTCATCTTTTAGTATCGACTCAGCCCACTTGGAACCAGAGCGGAGTAGGTACTAAAACTAGCTTGTTTTAGGAGGTACTATGCTGCAAATTGAGTAGGGCCGAATAGAGTAGGGCCAAGGTGTGCTGGTGGAAAAGGGCCATAAATGTGCTGCTGCCTGTCTTGGCCAGGACACTCTTGCAAATGAGATTTTAAGTCTGAACGAGGCTGTTCTGGTTAAATAAGGTCCATATGTACATGGGAGACTCTCATCATGGATGTTCTGCCAACAAATCCAAGGAGCCAAGGAGCTCTGAGAGGAAATGGAGTCCAGGTGTTCCTAATAAATGGGCCAGTGAGTAAAGGCAGACACTGCACACCATGAGTGTTTCACAGTGTGTGTGTGTGTGCATGTAGACTTTTACACACCTGTGTTTAGAGGGGATGTATCCCAGGTCTTCCAGCTCGCCCTGCTGGTTGACTCGTCTGGCCTGCCACCACTCGTCGTCGGAGCTGTCCATCACGTGAAGAACCTCCCCGAAGTTAAAGTCCAGGGCCTGTGACAGCACGCCGCAGTCCCACTGCTTGTCGTAGTCAAACAGAGCCCTGAAACGCACACACACACCATCACGTGTGTTTTAACACATGTCAAACACACACGTGTTTGTTTGAGTGGCGTACCTGGATACTCACCTGAGGTAGAAGGTGCGGTTCGCCCTCAGGCTGCCCGACGAGCTGTTCATCATCTGCTCCCTCAGGTCATGGATCTTTGCTTCAAACCGACTGTACTCTGCACACAGACACAACAGTTAGTCCTGGATCCAACCAACCATCCAACCAACCCATCCATCTGTCTATAACCCATCAACCAATTAATCCACCTATCCTTCAACCAAACAAACAATCAACAAACCCATCCACCTGTGAATCAATCAATCCATCTATAAATCCATCCAATCAATAATCCAACCAACCAGGTTTTCATCATCCAAACCATACATCTGTCTGTCATCCATCAACTCAGAAAACCATCCATCCTTCCACCAACAGACAGCCAAAATCCTATCCATCTGTCCAACTGTAATTACATCCAAACATTAATCCAATATACCAGGTTTTTGTCATCCAACTTATCCATGCATTAAACTGTTAATCCAACCAACCAGGTTTTCATCACCCAACTCATCCAACTATCCATTAATCCATCCATTAATCCAACCAACCATTATTTGTAATCCAATTTATCCATCAATCCATCCATCCAACCATTAATCCAACCAACCAGGGTTTCATTATCCAACCATTTAACCAACTAACCATTTATCCAACCATTAATCCAACTAACCAGGTTTTTCATCCAACCCATCCATCTATCCATTCACCTAACCATTAATTCAAACAGTTTTTCATCATCCAACTCAACCATCTAACATTTATCCAACCATTCATCCACCTTTTTATCACCCAGAACATCCATCTGACAATCATCCATCCCTCCATCAATCCAAAAACCATTCATCCATCAATATAACCCATCCAACCATATATCAACACATCAATATTTTCATCAGACATTCATCTATCATTCATGTATTCATCAAGTCATCCATCTATTTTCTTTTAAATCCATCCAATCACTTATCTATCAGTCCATCCGTACATAATCCAATGATCTATCCATCCAACCATCAATCCATTCATTAATATATCCAGCCAACCAACCATCATTTTATCATGCAATCCATCTATCCGTCTATCATCCATCAATCATCAAACCAACCATTAATCCGGCCATTCGTCCTTCTATAATTAATCCATCAATTTATCCAATCACTATTCATCTATCTCTTGATCCAGCTAGCCATCTTTCCATCATTCAATTAATCCATCATCCATCCATCCATCAATTCATTCATTAATTAATCAATCAGTCTGTCACTCAACTATCCATCTATTGATCCATCCTGTTTTTCCTACATCTACCTACCAACCAACCAACCAACCATCATCCATCCACCCATTGACCAAACAATTGTCCAATCAATCCATCCAAGTGCTCACCTTCAGGTCTATACTGGGCCACTATGGTCACCGTCTGTCCGGCATTCTTCAGAGCTGCTGCCGCCTGTTCGTGTGTCGCGTATCTGAGATCCACGCCGTTCACCTGGGCACACACACACACACACAAACACATGTAGTTAGAGCGACACCTGGTGGTGGGAGCAGGAATTAATGGATTCTGTTTGTTTTCTAAGGCTCAAAGAAGCAGCAAAGAAATTAAACCTGAAGGCGAATAATCACCCCAATGAATAAGTAGTATGCTTCTTAAACCAGAACAGCTGTGGAGAATCATATCGTAGCATCAAGCTAACAGTTTTTTATTAGCTTAAGACGTGGTGTAGGTAGTGGTTGGTACTCACACTGAGGATCTGGTCCCCCTTACGGAGCTCCCCGCTCAGGTCGGCCGGGCCTCCCGCGAGGATGAAGGAGATGAAGATCCCCTCTCCGTCCTCACCGCCCACGATGTTGAACCCCAAACCGGTGGAGCCGCGCTGGACGCAGACTCTGCGGGGCTCCCGCGAGTACTCGTCCTCCCCCATCAGGCCTCGGGGGATGGGAGAGTATCGCCGTGGTGATGGGGGAGGAAGGGCTTGTGGGTAATCGCACATGTAGTCTGGCTCCATGTAGGCTAGAGAGAGAAGAAGAGTGAAACTGACCTGTGACGTTACATGTACAAATTTGATTAGTTCATCTTAAAGTCAAGGTGGACATCTGAGCAAAGTTTGATAGAAAACTCTCAAATAATTTCTGACATAATGAGTTCACTAACAGGAGATGATCAACTGGCTCCATGACCATTGGTGTTGTCCTATGGCCTTTAAAATCTACATACTCTCCTCACATCTAAGAAATCAAAATTCCTTAAAGCTAGGGTCGGTAATTTTGGAAAACTAGCATGAATGTGAATGTAGCATCTCCTCAGGGTTCTGCCTAGCTCCTCCCACCCCTCCTCCAAAATGCACAATTCACAACCAGAAGACTGGTTCAATTCCAAACCTCAGCACAAATTCTATAATTTACACTACACCAACTCATGTCTTAGTCAGCAGTAAGAAAACACCAAAACATTATCATAATAAAGTTAAAAAGTCCGTTAGTGCTCACAGCCCGATGTTGATCGGGGTATAGGTAGTTCCTCTGCCATTCTCCACATAGCTGTCAAGTCTCCTGTTTTAGCCAAGAAACTACCGTATTTTACATATTTTATCCTCTTTCCTGCCATCCTCCTGTACCAGTATTCTCCTGTAAATCTCCTGTGTGATGATATAATAATAAAAACATTCCTTTGCCTCTCCAAACTGAACTCTGTCTCTAGCCTGAAGGGGGCGGTAATGCTCCAAAATGATGGATGCCAACCGCCATAAGCCAAAGAAGAAGAAAAAGCCGAAGAAAAAGTCACGAGTAGCCTGGGTGGCAGCTATCGCGAGATTAGAGCAGCAGAACAAACTTTGAAAAACAAAGTGTTTATTTTAGATTTCTTGTACATCTGTCTTAAAATGTGAGGGATACTGGAACTTGGTTGGGGTTGTGGGACGGCTCACAGCGGGCTTCCCTTATTTTAAAAGACAAAACATGAAAGGTAAGCATTCTCCAGTGGACTTGGATCCCCCTCAGCTCGGCTACACTGAATCAGAGTCTGTGCACGCCAGTGAAATGTACTTGCAGGTGGCGGGCAGAACGGTGACCGGATTTGATTGGTTTAAAAGGTGGGCTACAACAATGTGATTGGTTGGTGTTTTCCTTGTTTAACTCCTGCTGTAGATTTTAGATTTTCTGTTTTAAGAACACATTATGAACTGATTGCCATCGGGTCATAAAGATCATTTTAACTCGTATAACAAAAAGTGTATCTAAATCAGATTACCAACCCCAGCTTCAACGTCTGTCAAACTGTTCTTGAGAAATCACACTCATAAGCAAAGTGTGACTACAAAGCTGACTCATAACCCCCAGACGTTAAAACAGGAGGAAGTGGGTTGCGTACATGTGAACTTACAGCTGGTCAGGTCGGGGGGGCTGTACCGATCGACAGAGTGGATATACTGCGAGGTGGGCGTGGCCACCTTCAGGTAGACGACCTCCCCCGTGTTCTTCAGGGCGGCCACGGCGTCTTCGTGCAGGACGTCCTCCAGAGACATGTGGTTCACCTGGGGTCAGAGGTTAGTGAGTGTCTGCGGGTCATGACATCAACGTTTGATTGGTTTTGTTTGTTTGT
Organism: Scarus forsteni; assembly: GCA_036419115.1. Classification (NCBI taxonomy): domain Eukaryota; kingdom Metazoa; phylum Chordata; class Actinopteri; order Labriformes; family Labridae; genus Scarus; species Scarus forsteni. Next base: position 99,387 of record JAZDUH010000454.1, read on the forward strand.
TTTTCTTACGGCCAGTATTTTGTCCCCGATCTGTAGCCGTCCATCTCGGTGCGCGGCCCCGCCCTCGATGATCTTGGTCACGTAGATGCTGTTGTCTCCGGGAACGTGTTGGTTCCCCACGCCGCCTGCTATACTGAAGCCAAGCCCTGCAGCAGAGGGGGGGAGACCCCGATAAAGTCACGATCAGGTGTCATCACCTCAGGAGCAAAGCGGACATAAAGACTATTGACAAGTCGTCATATTGGGAGGGTCAAAACCAGAGATATAAGCCAAAATTAGCTAACAGGAAAGATGCCAGTTTTCTGGATAAAAACTCCAAATATTCACATTAAATTGATTTTGATGGAAACATGTATAACCTCCACCATGAAGGTAACATCATTACGTTTGTCTGATTGTCTGTCTTTCCACCTGTGAGCAAGATCATTTTCAGTAAAGATATAATTCACCAAAAAGAACAAATACCATATAAAACAAAGATGTTGCTGATCAATATTTACCTATTTAAACTCAAATAAAAGCAGAAATATTTATTTCAATAAGCTGGACTGAGAACTAAAGCAAGTTAGAACACTTCTATATGATAGCCACTCCGTATGTTGGGTAAATAAATTTTCCGTGTTAAAAACATTAAAGAATAATGGCAGCTGGTATTAAATAACAATTTTAATCCAGTAGTGGGCCTGATTTGTAAGGAAGGGACAGGACTAGATCAGCTTTTTACTTCTTTCTGTTCCCTCTTAAACTGAATGTTGTGTTGACCAACATGTGTATGTTCCTACGTTTAAATTTATTACTAATAACTTTATTTATATTGCACCTTTAAAAAGCAGATGTTTACAAAGTGCTTTAACAAAGGCAGAAAAAGCCAGAACTTTGAGGTAAAATAAAATTAACTATCAGTTTAATGGAGACCATGAGAGTCAAAGGAAAAGGGAAAGAGGATCATGATAACTAAATGAATAAAATGAAAGAATATAGTATAAACTGGTGGAATTGAAACAGCTGGTGTAATTTAGGAATAAAACAAATCCGTATAGCTCGCTAGGTCAACACGTACAGATAAAGAACATTGGTGGAGAAAGTATTTGTTTCATGTATAATGCTCAGGAGACAACGAGACAAAAAAAGATGATAGATTTAAAGATACATAAATTCAAGACTATCGAAAGTTGACGGCATCACATCAGGAAGATTTTAAAGAAGAGGGCAGATAGAGGGCAGGTAACATGTAGAGCTGCTGTTTTTGTTTGTTGTTTTTTTAAGTTTGAGATAAATAAAAAAGACAAGAAAGTAACAAAGAGAAAAAAGCATAAGGGAAACTGGTTTAGTGGACCGGTAAGCAACCAATCATATCCCATATTCATGCTTCTGCTGGCACGGGTTCAAGCCCATGGACTGTTTGCGGCATCTTCCCCATACTCTGTCTTGCCCCTCTTCACAAGCCTATCCACTGCCTCTCTCTGCTATCAACAAAGGCACAATACCCAAAATAATCAAGTAGGTCGCTGGTTCGATCCCGAGTTCAGCAGGGTGGAGTTTGCATGTTTTCCCTGTGCATGAGTGAGTTCTCTCAGGCACTTTAGCTTCCTCCCACAGACCAAAAACATACTCATTTGGTTGATTTGTGACTCCCAAATTGTCCTTAGGTATATGTATGTGATTGAATGGTTATCCGTCTCTCTATGTGGCCCTGTGATTGGCTGGCCACCAGTTCTCGTCCAATGACAGCTGAGAAAGCTAAAGGGATAAGCATTGTAGAAAGTGAATAAATAAAACAAAAAGCACTCTTCACCTTTCGGTCCCTTCATCAGCTTGATCTGCGTGACGCGTTCGTTGGGTGGGCGTCGCCTCAAGACGTACAACCTAACAACAGGCCCCGCCTCCTTCAGCGCCTCCACGGCTGTAGAGTGAGTGACTTCTCGCACGTCCACGTCATTCACGAAAACGATGCTATCGTTCACCCTGCAGGTGGAATGAGTGGGAGGGAGGTTTATTGGAAGCTTAATTCATATTCTCTAAGTGTTTCTTTCTTTAGATTTAAAATTTGACAACTATTTCTGCTTGTTTATCAAATTAAACTTGTCAAACTTCATCATAATCAGACACTTCAGCCTTTAAGAGGTTGTAGTTATCTGCTGAAGAGACATGTTCAGGTGTGTCTTTGTTACCGTAGGCGTCCATCCTGAGCAGCGGCCCCCCCTGGGATGATCTTTGTAATGAAGATAGACGGGTCATCTCCGATGTGAGGATTATCAGTCCCTCCTGCGATACTGAAGCCCAGACCAGAGTTCCCCTGACACACACAGATCAACACTTATTAAGACATTAAACCTCTACCCACAATGCACCTGGTTTAAATTAAGCTCTGCAGCTCATCTCTGATGTCAGACGGATCGTCTGTGTGTGAGCAGCCTCAGAGTGATCAAAGTTTGTCTGCAGAAGCGTTGACGTGTTCCCAAAATAAACCAGAGAGGATAAAAATAACCCTCCGTCAGACGGCATGTGCCAGTGTGTGTCAGAGGGAAGCAGGAGTTTTACTTCTGAATGAGGTCTTCTGCTGGGATTATAAGGAATGTGCTTTTTAGGGACAGAAGCAGCCCAGTCCAAAAGAACTGTGGTTACGCCGCACATACACATGCATGTTTTCGCCAATATTTGCCGACGTATAGGGAAATGTCATGCTGGGGAGGGGGGAGGGGCTACAACAGGCTATGATAATAAGCTCTGTGCTGATTGGCTGCCCAAATGATGTCTGACAGGAGGGGGAGGAGGCGTTACGGACTGAGGGTCAACTTTCAAAACAGTCATGGCATCATGTGGGTGGAGGCTGTATAGCTATGACATCATAAACGACAGGAAGAAAAAATACCCCTTTCATGCTGGCCAATAACCCGTTTAAAGGTTTAAACCTGATAACAATTGGCTCCTGTCGGCAGTTTGAAAGGGTTTAATCGGCATTTTGACTCGGGTCAACTGACCCTGCAAGTGACACTGGTTTTAAAAGGCTTCTCTCCGATCAGCTTTAGTGGGAACATCACACCTGAGCTGAACCGCTAATTTACGGATGATGTCAGCATAACGCTTTGTATCATCAGTGCCAAGTTTGTACATTTTTAAAGAGTGACGAAGTAAAAAGTATAGTCCACGGCCTCAATGCTTTCTATTGTCTACATAGTCATGTTTTGTCCTGCTGATGATGCCATCAATGTGATGACGTCAGTGTGATGCACCAGAGGAAAAAAAACAGCCATGCAGCTCGTCTGCAGGCGATAAGATCAAGTCAGCTGGCAGTGAGAAAAGAGTCACTTGCTGATTATTAGCAGGTTAACCTGCATTGAAAAAACCTGCGTTGAACCACTAATTTAAGCGTGAAAGTGGTAAAACAGGATTTTAAGAGTGGCTGGAGCATTTCTCTGTCATGTTCCTCTGCTCCACAACACTCTTCAGCAACAGCAGAAGCAACGAACACTGAAATTGTTGGACATGAAATCTTTAAGCTAAATAGGTGCTCTGTGTTAACCCTCAAGCATTCCTTTAATTAACATACTCAATTGTCCTTAATGGCAAAAAATGTCAGCTTCCTTGTGTCAGCAGGAAAAATATTTCTTTCCACTTTAAAAGAGTTAGTCATAAAAAACTTGTTCAGCCTAAAAAAAAACATATCAATTACAAACTATATTGTAGGGATTTTTAAACCTTTCATCAGAACTTCACTGTTTTTTTTCAACACAATAAAAAAACAAACAAATATTATAGGGCCCCTGGAATAGTCAATAATTGTCAGCACAAATTGATTTTGGTACACTTCTTTTTTATATATTTGTAGTTTTTGCAGCATCAGTGAAAATAAAACCTCCCACTCATGGTCCCAGTGACAAAAAATGCCAGCTTCCTATACTGGTGAAACAAATGGAAAGAACAAGTTGAAAGCTTATTGTCCAAAATAAAATCTTAACATAAAGGAATGCATCAGTTTGTGTTAGGAGAATCTGGATAAAAATGGTAATTTTTAATGGTTTTTAATGGGACATTTTTTGTCATTAGGGACAAATGCGTGAGTTTGTGTAGTTTAACAATTTTGGTTTAAATTATAAACTGAGATGACAATTCTATCAAAGATATTCAATGCGAGCTGCTTTCAATTGACACAACATCAAAATGGCCACAGGCATGATGCTGCGATTTGTCAAAAAACATATTTTGAAAAATACAAAACGATCATTCACGAATAAAACCATTGACTAAATGTGCATTTAATGAATCTGACAGTCAGAGATGGTGCAGGATTATGTGTGTTTGTGTTTCTCACCCTCTCCAGCGTAATCTCCTCATACTCCAGCTCTCCTTCTGATCCGTTCATCTGAAAAATACAAAAAAGCAAAAAAAAATTAATCACATCTCTCTGCCGACTGCTCGTCTCCACGCCAACGCCACGGTAACAGCTGTTCAGAGCCCTCGGGGAGCCGGTTACCTTGGCAACTGAAACTGTAACTATGGTGACAGTCTCTCTCGCTCTCTGTCTCGTGGTTGTGACATCACTTCCTGTTTTTTGATGATGAATGACAGAGCTACAGCCATCAATAAGATCAGACTGAGTTCACCTGATCAGCCAAAGCACCAAGATCCAACTGTGTTAATGATCAGCCAATCAGATGGCCTGAAGGATCCAACCTTGTCAATGATCAGCAAATCAGATGGTCCGGCAGATTCCAGCCTGATAAGCAAATCAAACAAGAGATTCTCTCACATGTCTGACCGGTGCTGCTTTCAGGGAGTATTATGGGATGTGTCACATCTGCACGCTGACCTCAAAACGATTCAAACACATGAACGGTCCAACCACCTGGAACAAGTCCATCCAGCTTATTCACCCAACCACTGATTCATCTTTTAGTGCATCCAGCCAACAACTAACTATTAAATCACCTGATACATCCATCAATTTTTTTTGTACATCCATCTATCTACTTGTCCAACTATCCAAGAAACTAATCAATCAACTTATCCATGGATGCGGCCAATAATTCATCCTTTCATCACCAATTCAATCTTCTTTCAACAAACCAACTAATAAATCCATCGATCTATCAGTCTGCCCATCAATACATCCGTCAATCCATCCATCCAGTTTATCAACTCCAATTCCTCCCCAAATTCCATATTGGTTTTTCAGTATTTTTTCAAAGGATTATAATTTAATTTCCTTTGAGTTCAACTTCTTGCAGTGCCCCATTTCCTTCTTCTTCACCAAGATACCATGTCCCTTTTGTGTTGCAAATTGTGATGTCTCGATCTCTCAACCCCTGTGACAGAGGGGACAGGTATGAATGTTTAAGCCTCCCCATGTTTGAAGTCTTTCTTCTTCTCTGCAAATAAAATAAAAACCTTATCTTCCAGCAGAAGTCTATATTTCAGTCTTCACCAGAAACAGGACAAACTAATATAACAGGATGCAGGACATTACCCAAACAACATACTCAGATAACTGCCTTAAAAGTTGATAACTGGCATCATAGATATACACAATTTTGCAGATACTATGCAAATGTCCACTTTTATAAATCCGCAATATAATTTACAAAAGAATCAAATATTTTTCTTCTTTCAGGCCTGTTTCCAACACAAATTGTCGCCATGACGGAAACAAACATCTCATAATGTCGGCTTTTTACCACATTATTATTATAACTTAGTATTTATCTATTTATTTTTAGTTCCCTGATTTCCTTTTTTTTAAAGTTGCAGAAACGGGTTTCCATACTGATGTTAGTTAACAGAGAAAGATTGTTTAGCAAATAGCAAGAAAATGATTTATGGTGACGCATCAGAATCCTACAGACAGGTTTTGAATACCTGTGAATTTATTTAGTTTTAAAGAGTATTCTAAGAGGACTTAAATGTACCAGTGTTCATCATTCTACAGTTTAAATAAGTAAATTATGAGAAATCCTGCAGACAGTGTTTTCCTTTAGTTAGTTACAAGCTATGGACACTTTTGTTGCCACTCACAGAAATAAGCCCTTGAACAAATAAATATTTATCACAGGTAAATTTTTTGGTGGAGGGTTACTCTAGAGACTTGAATGATTAAATAATCATAAATATGTTTCGGAGGAAAGCTTTAGAAATTTATGAAAATGACCTCTTTCCAGGACAATTTGCATCCTCCATGTCTTCCACCAGAAGGAGCAGGAAACAGATGATGTCATGTGACAGGAACTACATGAAAACTATATTTTATGAACCAAAATCTTTATCCAAGTTGTCTACTAACACATAAGTGCAAAAAGTTGCATTACTAGTGCAGACATTTTTTGTTGTGACTACAAAATGACAGTGATATACTTCGGCAACAATTGCTGCCGGTGGGGCAAAAATGGGTTAATTTAACTATAAGTATATTCAACAACTGAATTAAATAAATAAGAAATAAATTAGAATAGACTGCTTGTATCAGAGTGCTTTTATCGGAGATTTTAAATGTAGGTCGATATCTATTTACCTCCGACAGGAGGTTATGTTATTGCCAGCATCTGTATTTTTTCTAGTTTGTTTGTTTTTCTGTTTGCAACATAACTCAAAAAGTTTTGAACAGATTTCAATGACATTTTCAGGAAATGTCCTGATTGGAACAAGGAAGAAATGATTAGTTTTTGGGAGTGATCCGCCATGACGAATAATGTGATTTCTGTGAATAACTACTGAACTAAAATAGATATCATTATGAATCCAACTGGTAATGGTATGTTTTAATGGACAAGGAATCTGAATATTTAGATGAAATAAAGGTAGGACTAATATTTATGGTGAAAATCACAATATGGGTGAGGACTGTGGCGCTGGTGGAGGTCTGTGCTCTCCGACTGATATCGGATCGATATCAATATCAGATCAGGACACCTCTAAGTAAAACCCACTGAGCTGTAAACATGGGCAGATTTTTCATTAGGTAGGTGTATCTTAAAGGACTAAAAGGGTATGGCAGTTGCTGAAGCAGCTAAAAGGGTTTCCACCACTGCACTCTTAAACTTTATTGCACGTAAACACTTATGAATAAAGACCTGACGAAGTGCCAAGCACGTGCTGCCATGACCTGACTGAGCATCACATGTTTGTGAATGTTTAATAAAACAGAGTCAGGAGCAGAGCCAAGAGTCGCCTATGGCCACAGAGACAGTTCTTTATGCTGTGTCTCTGGCGTGTGCGGCGTGAACAAAACACTGCTTACACTGATTAATCCAAGCCTCGCTCAAACAGCACCTCATCCATCACCTGTCCGGCTCATCACCTCCAGGGTCGCAGGAAGCTGGAGCTCATCCCAGCTGGCACTGGACAAGAGGCGAGGTTTTACCCCGGACTGATTTCCAGCCAATCACTGGGCCTTGTGTGATTTCCAAAATGTAGTTAAACCTCCTTAAACCACTTTGCGCCCTGCTCTTTGGACCCTGTGCTTGTCTAAATCAGGCCTAAAGCTGACGACAGCACCGTGTGCACACACTCGCGAGCCCTTTTCCCCCACGTTAGCATCATGTTAGCTCCTCTAAGTGAAGGGGGGTGGGGGGTGTCCCTGCAGGCAGAGCAGCTGTCAGCGCTCGACCGTCTTCATTGTGTTTGTCTCTGGAGAATCTGGAGGAGAGTTTCAATAGAGTTATATAACAGAGAGAGAGGGGGCGAGAGAGGCAGACTGACAGCAGGAGAGAGAGAGAGAGGCTGTTACAGTTCGCTGTGAATTAATTAAACCTATTCCTCACGTCCCTCGACAGCTCGCCCTCCCTCCCTCCCTCTCAGTGGATCTCTCTCGCCCCTCTCCTTCTCTCTCCAAGTGGATGTGGATGTCTCTCGTCCTCGCAGTGAGCCGGCGTCGTTGTTAAAGGTCACATTAATCACAGCTGGATGTTTGATGATCAAGTGTTCGCTGTGATATCAGAGAGTGAGAGCTGAAGGAGTCGATGGACTTCCAGCAGGTCTCCTATGATTCAGCACCGTCAGGCTCCAGAGGTACCAGCTTTGACATCATTTACGTTATAATCAAATAAAATGGGAGTCTGAAAAAAGGGGAGGGGCTTAAACCAAAACAAAATATCATTGTTAAAGTACGGAGTCGAAAAATCATCTATTAACCCGATAACGCCAATTGTGTCATATTTGATACACACTTTTATAATACCTCTAACTACTCAATATGATCAACAAAAATATCTGTGTCCTCAAATGGATAACCAGTTGCCAAAAACACCTAATGTACAAAATGAGATACCATAAATCTACATGTTGAATTTTATGGACATTTTGGTTTTTGTTGGATTTTGGCAGACAGTGAAATAAAAATTTAATCTCCAAGAAATTAGAATTTTCTGGCTATAATCTACATTCTTGGGCCTTAAAGGTTTAACAGGTAACATGACCAGATGGACCATTCAATTCATTTCACTACATTTCTTTTAAACTTTAACTACCAGCTCAACCATTTGGCAGAGGTCATCAGTAAATTCAGGGATATAAGCACCATGTATTTTCTTGATGTGGGATTTAAAGGTTTAAGAAGTAAATATTTGATAATTACATAAAGATCCACATATAATTGGGGAAAATCCATCAAAAAAGGCAAAAATTGTTTGCAAATAAAGTAGCCATCAAAATAACTTGATTACACTGTTAACAGGTAAATCATGTCAGGTTCATTATTGGCCCTTTTCCATTAGCCCTCCTCTACTCTACTCGACTCTACCCGGCTCTACTCTACTCGCCTTGTGCTGCTTTTCCATTAGCCCCTGTTGCCTGCCCAACGGGGTGCAGTGTCGCTGTAAACAGAGAGCAGCTCTGCGATGACGTCATTTTGAGCGCGACACAACAATCTGTGGCCTTTTGTCACAAACAGAGTAAAAAAGGAAAGCAGAGGAAGGCTGCAGGTGGTAAGAAGAAATACCCCTTGAGAAGCACAGGAGAGTTTTGGAAGCTAAACAACAGAATGAAGCCGAGGACGAGAGCAATCCAGCTGCAAAGAAAAGACGTATGAGGGTAAGATAATTGTAGCTACCGCTAGCATGCCAGGTCGTCGCACTCATGACTCATTGATGACGACATTGTCTGACCAATCAGTAGCCGGCAGTTGGTGACGTCATCTTTTAGTGTCGACTCAGCTCGCTTGGAACCAGAGCGGAGTAGGTACTAAAACTAGCTTGTTTTAGGAGATACCAGGCTAGTGGAACACGCTGCAGATCGAGTAGAGCCGCGTAAAGTAGGGCCAAGGCGTGCTGGTGGAAAAGGGCCAATTGTAAAATGATAACTAAAGCCATAATAATAACAGCTTTAAGCTTTTTGAACCTTTAAATCCCACACAAAGAAAATATCAGTTATTTTGGTTTTTTGCAGCTTTTTCTGTATCCTAAAAAATGACAGAGACAATACCTTGTAATTGTTTTAAAATATATTAAATATTCCTGAATTTATTAACCTCTGCTAAACAGTTGAGCTGGGAGTTAAAGGGTTAATACTGTAAAATTACAGAGATTGACCAGAAGAGTATCTGATTTTTAATGTTTCTTGACATATGTATCTTATTTTACAGTATAGTGGCCATGTATCAACTATAATATACCTTTTTTTAAATAGATTTTGTCTGTAAATATCTAGTATCACCTTAAGACCCATCCTTATACCCTGGCTTTTTAATTATGTATGAGTTTTATGATCCTCTGTCTTTTTTTTATTTGTTTTACTGTGTCTTTTATTTATCTTACTATGTTTACCTGCTTTATTTTAATATGTTATTAGATTCATTAGCTGTACATTCATGTATACGGTCAGTCAACAACATAAATAAATATATCTATCTATCAAGGAAACATGTTTAAGCAGGCATGGGACAGATAGAGATGTTGGGCATTATGTTTATTTATTTAAATTATTTATTATTATGGCATCGGTTTCAATTTTTGCACTCATTTGATTATTATTGCTTATTGTTATGTGGAAATGTTTGTTTTATTGTTTTATGATTTTATTGGAGATGTTTGTTGTTTAAACGTACTACACAAAGTACATTTATACAATAAAGTGGATTGGATTGGATTTTGTATTTTTGCAGTTGCTGTAAATAATTAAAATAAATAGTTATTATCTGTAATTTTACAGTATCTGTTTGGAAACCTTGCTGCCAGTGCTGTTACCGTTTTTTAGGATGTAGTCCATCTGTGAAGAAGCCAAAAGAAAGAGTTTGGAAAGGAGCAAAACCTGCCGAAATCACTTCTGGCAGGTGATTGTCCAATCATTCAGTGCAGCAGGCAGGTGAAAAATGCAAAATATGAACCACTTTGTGGAAAAAAACTCACCAATTGATGTCGGTATTCAGTAAAAAAAACATAATTTTTATTGATAAAAGCTTTCAGTGTTGTTTGTTTTTCATTTATCAAAGAAATGTTACTAAAAACAGCTACTGAAGCTGTTAGCATCAATGCTAATCTCTGTCTTTGTGATTGGTTGGTGCTGTAACAAGATGGATCTGCCTGATTACAGGCACTGAATCGGGTGGATGCAGGTTAATTATCAAAGTTACTGAAACCATCCTGGGCGTAGACCAATAAGGACTCCACTTAGTTGGACCAAAATCTAGTCAAGGCCCCCTGTGACCAAAACATTTAACAACAAGACAATGTTGTGCAAAATAAGCATCGAGCTCATTGGTTGTAGGGCTGTCACCTTATATTCAATATTCAAATAACCGTTCGAATATGCGAATAAATATCCGATTAATAAATAAATATTCAAATTTTGCGCAGCTTGATCATCAGACACATCCATAACTTAGAATAAATATTAAATACAAAGTGTTTCAGTTTTAATTTTGGAATGAGCCCAGTGATTAAGTCAAATTATGTAAAACTGTATTTAAGTTCAGAAACCTTAAAGCATGGATAAATTAGCACTGCTCAGTTACGATGATGATACAATTTTATGATTTACAGGTTTCTTGTGTGTTTTCCTTCTATATCAAATTATTCTTGAAGAGGCAGAAAGAAGCCAAAAGTTTCCGCCTGAACCTTTTCCTGTTATTGACAATCTTGTAATAAAATATTTTATTCTTTGTTTCTTATTATTTATGTAACCAAAATAAAATATTCAATCATTCTAAAAACATCCCATCCAACAGCATAAATCAGAGCTTTGTCCTTTTACGAGCACTTTTCTAAATGAAAACATTTATATTCTTAAAGAAATTGAGTTTTCTGATCAGTGATGGAGAGCAGCTTTTGTCTGAAAAGGCTCCAAAACTTAAATTTAGCAGAGTAATGGGGCGAGGAGCAGTGGGATAAGAAGGACAGAGCTCCTGCTTCACCTGAAGTCTCAGACTGTTATTTGCATTTAATCGTATAATAACTGTATTATTATTATTTGGTATAGTTGTAGCTGTAGCTGCAGTCAGCTGTTCCTATCATAGCCTGAAGTGACCTTTGAACCTAGAAGTACAACACAAGTGAGGTATGAATCCATCAAAATTATGCAGGACTTAGACTAGGTTAGATTAGATTACACAGAACTGTATTTATCCCTTGGGAAGACTCCTTCAGGGAAATTAAGGTTCCAGTAGCATTGGACGGTACAAAGGTATAAAAGAACTCAGGATATCAAAAAGTAAAAAAAAAAAAAAAATTACTCGATTTAAAATCTCTCTATATATACATTTATAAATCTAAATAATAAAAACAGAAATTAAATTAAAAATAAAATAAAATAAAATAAAATAAAATAAATTAAAATAAACATAAATTAAAAAAAATAAGAACAAGAAAAATGTGGCTAAGTTTTGAATTTATTATAATTTCAACAAAAACAAAATTGGCCAATTTAAATGTCTAACGATGGATCAATATATACTTCTCCAAAATCCCAACAGGATCAAAACCTTTAAAACCAAATCTGGAATGTCCTTAAACACTGTCTTCATCAGTGTTTGCAAGGATCAAGGAGCACCTTGAAAATCTTCCCAAGACTCCATCATTTTCATGTTTTCAAGGACCTTCTCATCATTGATTAACACCCTTTACAGCTGATGCAAGTGTTTCAAGGACCACAGCACCTTCAGTGAGTGTCTAACAAACCTCTCCATGACCCCCAAAGCCTTTAAAATCAAGGCTGGGATCTTTTCAAGGACCCTCTTGACATAGACGTCTACTCTCTCAAACACCAGGCAGTATTTTCGTGGACTTCTACATTCCCCTGAAAACTTCCAATGATCCAAGAACCATGGACAAACATTTTACAAGCTGCTTTCAGTACTCCTTTAAAATCAGGACCATTGCATTGTCATGATGATATCCTGACAATGTCCTTTTCAAGGACCCTCACATAACAAACACCATTCAAAGCTAATTCCAGAGTTTCAAGGACACCAACACCACTTCTGGAACCTTACAGACCTCCCCATGACCCTCAAAGCCTTGAGATCACTCATGGGATATTTTCAAGGACCTTCTTAACATAAAAACTACTCTCTCCAACATCAATAATGTCTTTCAAGGATATTCTGTTTTGCCCTCCTGAAATCTTTCAAACTTTCAAAAGGACCAAGAACCATGTACAAACAGTCGGGCAAGCTGCTACCAACATTTCAAGGATGACTACATCCTCTTCAAGCACTTTAAAAACCTTCCCAAGACCCCCAAGCCTTTGTGGTGTGACCCAGAATCTTTTCAATGACACTATGAGTGTGCATAAACACAACCGCAAGCTGCTGTCAGAATTTCAAGGACAACTTCATCCTCTTTAGGCGCCTCAAATAACCCTCACATGACCCCAATATGTAATTTCTCGAATCTTTGAAGGACCTTAAAAATGCTCAAGCACCCCCAGTCACAGCTTTAAAGAACAGCTTCATCTTTGAACACTACCTTGAAAACCTTCCAGGGATCCAGAGCCCTCAGGAAATTGTCCAAAATATTTCAATAACCCTCAAGTCATGAATATTTACTATTGCACAACAATCAGTATTCTCAAGGACCCCTTCATGCCTTAAAGCACACCCCAAACCTCCCCCCCAGAGCCTTAAAGATCATGCCTGGTATTTTTTCAAGGACCCTGAGAGTGTACTTAAGAAGAGAGAGATTCTTAAGATTACACCTAGGTCATTCAAAGACCTTTAAAACATGCACCTGCACCGCAGGGTCTTCAAGGACTGATCCTTTTCAAGCACCTTGAAATCCACCCAAGGACCCAGACCTTTCCAAATAAAGTCTGTAGTATTTTCAGTGACTCTCACGTAAGACAAAAACATCCCCTTCCACAACAATCTGTATCTCAAGGACCCTTCATCCTCCTCAAAATTCTCACAAACCTCCTTCTGACTTCCAGACCCTATAAGATTATGCCTGGAATTTTTTCAAGGGCTTTGACAGCATCATCTACTCTTGTGCACACCAAAATGATACCTGAAATCTGTTGAGGAGCATTATTCAACAATATTCTCAAGGACCTAATATCCTTTTTAAGCAGCCCTAAACAAGCCCCCAATCATTTCAAGGATCCAGACAGGGTTTGAAAGTTCCCAATATAGTCAAGGATTTAGTCAGGATTTCAGGGAAAGCTACATTTTCTGTTAGCACCTTGAAAACATTCCATGGGCCCAGAAACTTCAAGACAATCTTTACAATAACTCTCACATCAGACCTTAAAACCTTCTTAAGCAACATTCAGTATTTTCAAGGATTCATGCACTCCTATAAACACTCCCAAAACCTCCCCATTACTGCTAGAGTGTTTCAGACAATACCAATGATCTTTTCAAGGACCCTGGCAGCATGTTTAAGACATATATTAAGAGAATATGTGGGATTTTTCCACAGATCTTTAAAATATGCACAAGGACCAGCAGTCAGGATTCTCAAGGAAACCTACATTTTGTGTCAGGTCCTTGAAAACTTCCAAAGGTTCCAGAGCCTGGAACCTAATTTCAGATATTTTCAATGACCCTCACATCATCACCAGATACACCCTTATTCAGAGCTTTTGATGTTTCACACTTTCTGAATTTTAAAACATTGCATTTTAAATGGATGTTGCTAATACACTGCTAACAAGGACTACAAAAATGGCCGAAGACCTGCTGTAATCATTTCATATCTTTATTTTTAATATACAATAATAAAAACAACTTTGCCACAACTATCAGGAACAATTTGATTAGGTCATTAAGTTAAGGGAAATTTTCAATCAAGAGGTGAAACAGTGATAGTGTGGTAGCTACATTTATGTCAACCCGCCATGTTGTAGTTCCATGATAGCTTCCTTACTCTCGCCATTTACATTTAAGCTTAATTTATTGTGAAAGTTCAAATGTTGGTGAAGATTATCATGATGAACAAAACTTGCAAGCTTCATTAAATGTAGTTTGTCACAGATCTTATAAAGTGGTGCAGGAATGTGACCAAAGAAGAGGAAGTAAGTTAGCATTTTTGCAATTACGGTCAAAGTCTATGGGATTTTAGAATGGCCTTTTGAATAAAGACCTGTAACAAAGCTAGTAATAAACAAATGCATACAAGATTTGAAAGATGCATTTCAAAAAATAAAATGTACCTGAAAAAAGTATGTTTTTAAATATTTAAGTGTTAATGTGTTTTTGAAAGTATAAATGCTAACAAACTGCTAACACAGGCTACGGAAATGGCATAGAACACAGTTTATGATAACTAGTAATTCATAAACCACTGCTTCAGTCATTGAAACCAACTTGATCAGGACTTCAAATGAAGAGAAAACTCTTAAACAAGTAGTTACAACAAGACGTCAAGACATTTTTTAGTTGTTTGAAGTCGAACAGCCATGCTGTAGTTCCAGAATAGCTTGATCGAAGCTTCTTACTCCTGCCTACTATGTTCAAGCTTCGTTCATAGGTGATGGCAATCATGATGAACCAATGTTTAAGTTTAATTAACATCAAGTTTTCATAGAGTTTATTACTGGTAATAATACAAGAATGTCGAGTGTAATCTCCTGGGCTTTAGTTGAGGGAAAAAGGCGATGCTAACGTCACAGTTAGCTAACAAAAAAAAAATATCATGCCTGAATCGCTCTATTGGTCACTTGAGCGGGTTTCATCCAACTGATTTCAAATTTAGACACAACAGTATCTGTTAATTCAGCAGTTACAAGTTTACAAATTTTCTGCAATACATCGCTTTTTGAAGATAAGAGGTTTTGGCCCGACGTTGACCGCATGTTTTCGAGACCATGTGCTCGAGGTCGCTGCATCAAGGCCTTTAAGTTCTCCCCGAACACGAACCGTCGTCATTTCACTTTTACCAAAAATCACATTAAAGTTTAAAAAGGTTGAGCCACGCCCCCTAAAAGAGGGAGGCATCCAGCATGATTGGTCAAAGCCCAAACCCCTCCCCCCTCCTTCCAGCCCCAACACATGCTAATTAGCCTTAAAGATCCGTTCCTACCATCATCCTCTGCCTGTGTCTCTTGGCTTTTCGCACGTTGTTGATGAATCTTCGTCCCATCTTCTTTGCGTACCACACGGACACAAACATCCCTCTCTCGCTCTGCCCGTCTCCCTCTCTCTCTGCCCGTCTCTCTCTCTCTCTCTCTGCCAGTCTCTCTCTCTCGCCCTCTGTTACATAAAGACTGATGGAGTGACGGATGAATAATTAACCAAACGGAGAGGAGGCTCTCTGCACACGTTCGTTAAGCTCGTTAGCTGCCTTTTCCTGCACGCCTTAACGAAGGGAGAGCTGCAGACATGACTGACAGCTCGGCACATCACTCTGTCATCCCTCGCTCGTCCACGGAGAGGACCAGAGAGAGAGAGAGAGAGAGAGAGAGAGAGAGAGAGAGAGATGCGCGGAAGAATCCTTCGTTAGATGTAGAGGAAGAAATAAGGAGTGAAAAAATCCCACGAAATTAAGAAAAAAGAAAAGAGAGAGAGAGGCCGTTTGTCGCTCGCCCTCTCTGTCATCATCCCTCGTTCCTCCTCCGCTCGCTCGCCCGCTCGCTCGCTCTTTCCCTCCTGACGCTCCACTGCACATCACCCTCTCTCTCTCTCTCTCCTTCCCTCTCTCACTTTCTGTCTCCACCTCTCCCTACCTCTCTCGCCCTCTCTCTGAAGGAATCCCCTCCCCTCTGTGATGTCACTTGGCCGCTGGCCGAGCGAGCAAGCAAATGAGAGAGAGTGAAAGAGAGAGAGAGAGAGAGAGAGAGAGAGAGAGAGAGTAAATGAATTCTAACAAAAAGAATAATTTCAGCAAACACACACACAAACACACACACATTCAGGCTAATGTTGTTGCTATGGCTACACCCCCCCCCCCCCCCCCCATTCTTTTGTGCACCCCTCCTCCTTCCATTCTCATCGTTGCCATGGCGACTACAGGGCAAAAAAAAAAAAGGCTGAGATGCATCAGATTCGGAGTGGGCAGAGGCAGCCCACGCCGAGAGTGAGTGTGTGATCCATGAACTCTTTAAAGTGTCAGCATGAGGACCAGTTCAGCCAATTCAAGGACTCCTGGAAATTTCTCAAGGACCCTAAAGGCTTCACTATGACAGCTGTCAGTCTTGTGCAAAAGTCTCTCCATGCACCACATGGCACCTTGAAAGCGTCACAAGGACCTCAGAGCTCCTACCATAGGGTCTAAAATCTCTTCAAGAACAATTCTATATGATTCAAGGACCCTTAAAAATAACAAACTTGCAAAATGCAACCAATATCTAAAACACCAGGTAGAACTCAAGCAAAACATTGTATTTTAAGCAAGTTTGCATTCTCTTCAAGCACTTCAAAAAACCTCCCAAGGACCCATGAGCTCAAAAGATATGGTCTGAAATCTCTTCAAGGACAACTTCATACAGATCAAGCACCCTTAAAAAGAGCAAACCTGCAAAATGTAACCTAAAAATAAAACTTAAGGTATAACTCAAGAAATACATGGTATTCAATCAAGTCTGTACTCTCTTCAAGCACCTGAAAAACCTCCCAAGGACCCAAGAGGTCTTAAGATAAGATCTGGGATCTTTTCAAGGACAACTTTCTCTTCTTAAAGAACTTTTAAAACCACCCAAACTGTCAAAACTAAACACATACAGCACAACAATGACATTTAAAGCAAGTCATAACATTTTGAGAAAGTTTGCTTTTCCTTTCAAGCACCATAAAAACCTCCCAAAGACCAAAGAGCTCTTATGATAGGGTCTAAAATCTCTTCAAGGACAACTTTAGACAGTTCAAGGATCCTTAAAAAGAACATATCTGCAAAATGCAACCTAAATATAAAACACCAGGTACAACTCAAGAAAAACATGGTATTTAAAGCAAGTCTGCATTATCTTCAAGCACCTCAAAAACCTCCCAAGGATCCAAGAACTCTTAAAACAAGGTCTGGGATATCTTCAAGGGCAACAGTGCTTCATCAAGCACTTTTAAAACTCTCCAAAACCTTCAAAAATTAAACAAATACAGCACATCAAGAAAACTTCAGGAAATAAAAACATTTTAGAAAGTTTGCTTTCTCCTCAAGAAACTTGAAAACCTCTCAAGGACCCAAGAGCACTTAAGATAAGGTCAAGAGTCTCCTTAAGAAATTTTTTTTCTTCTCCAAGCACTTTTAAAAACCTCACGAACTGTCAAAATAAAACACATACAGCACACCAAGAGAATTTTAATCAAGGCATAACATATTCAGAGAGTTTTCTTTCCCTTCAAGCACCTCAAAAACCTCCTGGGGACCCAAGAGCTCTTAAGATAGGGTGTGAAATCTCTTCTAGAACGACTAAATACAGTTCAAGCACCCTTAAAAATAACAAATCTGCAAAATGCCACCTTAATATAAGACACCAGGTACAACTGAAGCAAAACATGGTATTTATAGCAAGTTTGCATTCTCTTCAAGTACCTTGAATACCAACCAAAGAACCCAAGGGCTCTTAAGATGAGGTCTGGAATCTGTTCAAGGACAACTATTTTTTCTTCAAATGTTTTAAAAACCTCCCAAACTTTCAAAATGCAACACATACAGCAGACCAAGAACAATTTCAGCAAATCATAATATGTCTGAAATATCTTTCAGGACAACTTTCTCTTCTTCAAGCACTTTTAAAACTTCCCCAGGGCCCCAAAATCCTTACACAAGGACCTACGCATGTTACTGTTTGTGCTTTACAACACTTCATTTTTCAAACACCTTGGAAGCATTTCCAGGACCCCTTAAGATCCTTATCGACAACACATTCAATCTTTCAATGATCCTTACAGCATTTCAAGGATTTAAACATCCTTTCAAGCACTGAAATGCATCTCCAAGACCCTCCCAACCTTTATGCCTGGGATCATTTCAAGGAAAACCACGTCATTCTCAAAAACTTTCATACACTTTCTAAGGACGTCAAAACCTTCAAGACAATTACTGGAATCTTTTCAATGACCCTTCCAACATACTTCAGACCAACTCAAGACCATCTCAGTAATTCAAGGATATCAGGATCCTCTTCAGACATCTTTAAAACATCCCCAAAACCGTCATATCCTTTAAGATGATGCCAGGGGTCTTTTTTACATCATCTTCAAGCACTTTCAAAACTTCAAGGCTTAAGAAAAAGTCAGAAGCTTTTTAGTGGCACATTTAACCTGAACAAGGAACAAATCACACTGCTCCAAGTCTGTCCTCAAGCACCTTCAAAACCTTTACATTGCTGATAAGGTACCCACTCAAGGTCATGTCAGTATTTCAAGCACCTTGACAGCATCTTTGTTCTTAAGGGACTATACAGATACCTAAAGCATTTCACAAACTCTTCCAGGACCATAAAACTTTAAAGATAACGCCTGGATTCTTTTAAAACACCTTCATAAGCTTCTGTCACTATTTCAAGGTGGACTACATTCTCTTCAAGCACCCAACAAGCTTTCAAGGAACCCATGAGCCACAATGATATCTAGTTTTCAAGGATGCAAATGCATCACACACCTGGCAGTATTTTCAAGTATAACTCCCCATAAGCACTTCATAAACCTAATCAAAACTTCAAGCACCTTGTATTTAAAATCTTCTCAAGGACCTTTCCTGTGAGCACAAGCATCAACTCAACATCTGTAGG
Organism: Scarus forsteni; assembly: GCA_036419115.1. Taxonomy (NCBI): domain Eukaryota; kingdom Metazoa; phylum Chordata; class Actinopteri; order Labriformes; family Labridae; genus Scarus; species Scarus forsteni. The sequence goes on from JAZDUH010000454.1 coordinate 118,476, forward strand.
TGTTCTCAAGGATGACTGCAAGTTGTTCAAGCACCTTAAACACTGAACAGGAACTCCAACTACTTGGTGACTACTTCCACCTCAAGCATTTCAAAAACTTTCAAAGGTAACAACTGCATTAAAATCTAGTCCGATCTTTTCAAGGACCCACACAGACACCAGTCAGTATTTCAAGCATGATTGTATTCTCTTTAATCACACTCAATCAATAAGAACTTTCCCAGGATCCCTGAAGCCTTGAAAATCATGTCTGGGAGTTTTTCAATGACCATCCCAGAGTCTCAAACATCTCAGCCAATGTATTCAAGGTCCCCTACATTATCCTTGGGCACTTATAAACCTCTCCAAGACCACCAGAGCCTCTTCAGAATATTCCCAAGGATCGTTCCAAACCCTATAAAACAGCATGCACCATCAAGAACTAGTGTAAGACCTCTCAAGGACCTGGAAAACTTTCCACAAAGACATAACTAAATGGTTTTAAGGACCATTTTAAGGACCATGTGCTAACCTTAAAACCTGGACCTTGGGTAAGTCCACGCGTGTGTCATACGTACGGTGAGTGCAGCGGGGTGTGTGTATCCGTCCAGGTGTGCGTGGCTCAGCTCTGTACTGCGTCCGTGGGTCATGTGACCGGGGCTGGGGTCGACAGGCGGAGTCTCATCGTCTTGGTAACGATACTTCTGCAGAGACAAGGACCGCATTAGCTGTTAGCATCAACTGTTAGCATCAACTGTCAGAATCAATTGTTAGCATTAGCTGTTGCCATCAGCTGTTAGCATTAGATGTTAGCATCAGCTGTTAGCATCAACTGTTAGCATTAGCTGTTAGCATCCACTGTCAGCATCACTTTTAAGCATCAGCTGTTAGCATCAACTGATAGCATCAACTGTTAGTATCAACTGTAAGCATTATTTGTTAGCATCAACTGTTAGAATCAACTGTTTCCATCAGCTGTTGGCATTAGCTGTTAGCATTAACTGTTAGCATAAGCTGTATGCACCAGCTGTTAGCATCAACTGACAGTATCAGCTGTTAGCATCAACTGTTAACATCCACTGTTACCATCAGCTGTAGGCATTAGCTGTTAGCATCAACTGTTAGCATTTACTATTAGCATCAGCTGTTGGCATCAGCTTTTGGCATCACCTTTTAGCATCAGCTGTGAGCATTTACTGTTAGCATAAGATGTTAGCATCAGCCATTAGCATAAACTGTTAGCATAAACTATTAGCATCAGCTGCTAGCATCAACTGTTAGCATAAACTATTAGCATCAGCTGCTAGCATAAACTTTGAGAATCAACTGTTAGCATCAACTGTTAGCATCAGCTGTTAGCATCAGCCCTTAGCATCAGCTGTTAGCATCCACTGTTAGCATTTGCTTCCTTGAAGATTCTTGAATAAATAAACATCTCTGCTATTGAAATGTCCAGTCGTCCAATTATGCCAATCATAACTCAAAGTTCACAAATATAATCAAGGTAGGGGTGTCCTGACTTGATATTGATATCAGTCCAATATAAGCAACAAAGCCAATACTGGATTATATCGGCCTGCATCTAAAATCTCTGATATGAGGACTCTGAAACAAGCGGTCCATTCTAATTTATTTTTATTTATTTAATCCAGTTATAGAATATGTTTATGTTTAAATTAAACAAAGTGGGTTTTTTGCTATTCAAAAATATATTTTTTATTAGATTTACTGAGGTTACTTTTCAGGGTCTTCTAATTCATTTTAATGTATTTTATTTAATTGTAGTATATTCTTATGTTTAAGGTTAAATTTATTGAACCCATTGGTTAATAACAAGTGGGTCAGTTTTTCTCATACCTACTATTGCTGACTACTGTTCTCTGTTTGAGTAATCTGACCTGATCAAGACTTTTCTTACAGTCCATACTACAAAATAAGGAATAAAAGTCTGTTTGATTCCTGCTGATATTGTATCAGATCTGAGGTGAAAGAGTTGTATCCACTAAATCAAGGTGCACTTGTATTTTCATTAAGACAGCCTAAAATCTGTTGGCAGAACTTTCAAAAAGTTCATCCAAGGCTGAGATTCTTTCAAAAGAGTTTTCAAGGACCTTTAAAAACCTCTTCAAGGAACTTAACAGCTGTCTTAGGCTGTGTCCGAAATGGCATACTACCGTACTACTCATACTAAGTGTGACGTCAAGATGAGTGTGTAGTGTGTTCACACTGGATAGTATGAAAAGATTGAGTGTGCGAGAAATACCCGGATGTATACTATATTGGAAAAAATGTTAAGTATGCGAGGTGGGCATACTACTCACACTCAACCGCCCCATAATGCATTGCGCCATACACGACCGACCGGCATTCAGCTAAAAATCGGCCACTAGCAAACTTCCCATTTTCAAAATAAATGCGTCTCTTATGATCTCCTTTTAGTTCTTTAACGCTTTTGTAAATGGGCTCTTGTTTTGGAGCCGACCGGAAGTTTCGTCGATAGCATAATAGCGGTATAGCGGAATGTCCGAAATGTCGAAATTAAATTTGTATCTGTGCGTTTTATGGCTCAAATGACCACATTTTGGTATTCTACGCGGTGACTTGCTCGCCTAAAATGCTCTCTGAACTTTCAAATGTGGTGAATCAACAGAGATATTTTATTGCCTGGTGTGCTTCTGATTTTTTTCGTCAGCGGTTTGAAATGCATCATGGGAAACTTAGTAGTATACTACAGTGTGAACGGTTGGCATTCTAATCATACTTATAGTATGTAGTATACAGTATATACACAATGGGTTTGTAGTATGTAGTATGTTAGTATGCCATTTCGGACACAGCCATAGAGTCTTGTGGACTTCCTGACAGCCCTCTACATCCTCAAATTTATCTAAAAAAAAGATGCTGCACTTAAAATCTGAGATTTTTTTTTTGCAAAAAGTTTAAATAGAAACAAAAATGACGATGCTATAGGGAGAAAAATTCCTTTTACTGTCATTTAGCTGCATTCAATGGAAACCAAAAGGACTGTAGCAGTCATAACCCTGCATCAGCAGATACACAATGAACAGCCCTGTTATAACTATATTAAAATATTAGCACAAAATAATCTGATGCTGCCACAACACAACACACTTGAGTAACTTTTGCCTTTTTTAAAAGCCCCAACAGAAGATGAATTAAAATGTTCTGCTACTGAGAAGTTCTTCCAAAAGATCTTAAAAACATGAAGCTTCAGCAGAGTTCCTAAACATGAAACAAACACGTTTCCATTATAACAAGTGTTAATTAGCATTTAACTAGCACCACTTATTGATAAGGAGTGTGAATTAATGACAGTCCAATGCAAAATAGAAACACAATTTTGCTCGGGAAAAGGCTCGTGATCCACTGAAAAAGAGTCTGCTGCCCACTTCAGACCAGACCGGGCAGTAAAGAAACAAAAATAGCAGTTTAATTACCTTTTCTTTTTTTTTTTTGAAAAATGGAAACTGAAGGGTGTTTTATTTTGAAAGGATGACCGTATCCTCTCATATTTGTCAGTGCATCTTCCTTAAATATAAATATAAGATAAAATATACATTAAGAAATATATAAATCAAATATTTTATTATATGTCAAATTAAAAAAAAAGATTAATAATACATGTATACATACATTTAATAATAATATGAAATAATTATATTCAAAAACAAAAAAAATATATTTAGTGAAGGCCTAAGTATCCTACCATCAGCTCCTCTTTTCTCGCTGTTGCCAGGTCTGCTCATTATAAGCAACTTTGGGCTTCTTTTTTTAAAGTTGCTTGTATATATTGGCAGTTGCATGTTGTGTTTTTTTTGTCTCGATCCAAAAGTGCAGTTGTTCATTTGGACTTGTTGTGCCCCCAAACCCAGGAGGGAGGAGTTAGACTGACTATTGGTCCAGCTCCAAACACAAATGTTAATTTTACTTTAAAAAGAGGCAAAAATAAATCCTTATAGCCAGAATTAAATTTATGTCTAATGTAGCTGTTACTGTTTTCACCATAGTAAAGCCGCAGAGGATCAACATGAAACTAACATAAATGTCTGACTTTGTCTGTTTGGTCACAAAAATCAAAGTTAGACAGACTGTTTACTGATAACAGAGTTAAAATCAACAGCAGCTCCTCCTTCACTTCTGTATAAAGAAAAGCATGTTGAAGAAGTAAATTAAGAGATAATTATGAAAACATTATGAGATTCAAATGTTGCATAGATTTCTCTTTTAACAAAAAACAATATCACATTAGAAAAATACAACTGGCTTGTTTTGGGTCTGCCAGTCCTCTCCCATATTGTGATTTTCACCATAAATATTAGTCCTACCTTTATTTCATCCAATTATTTAGATTCCTTGACCATGAAAACATACCATTAGCAATTGGATTCATCATATCTATTTTAGTTCAGTAGTTATTCAAGAAAATCACATTTTTCGTCATGGCAAATCCAGACGGTGATCCGGATCAACACCCAAAATCGAATCAATTGTTCCTTGTCCCAGTTCGGACATTTCCTGAAAATGTCATCGAAATCCGTCCATAACTTTTTGAGTTATGTTGCTAATAGAGAAACAAACAAACGTAATTAGCAAAAAAATATACAGAAGCTGGCATTAACATAACCTGCTGGCGGTGGTAGTAAATCTAACGCATTAGGTTGGACTTTCTCCAACTTTGTCTTGTCTTTAAAATTTGAAAATGTTTTTGTGTCCATCTCCGTGTAAACAGGAATCTCCGTTGTCAAGCAAAAACAAAGCATGTGTAGCACTCTTTTAGACTCTTTCAGTTCCTACAACAGCTGATGTTTCACAACAAACTCGCGCATCTATGGGAGCGTTTCTGGTGACAATGTTGTCGTGTAAACAGGGCCCTAGCATCATAGATCAGGTAAAGTCTGGCGTCTCCCCTTCGATCAGATTTACCAGTAAAAAAACATGAACTAACCCTTTAATATGTAATTGAATAGACGTACCTAATGAAGTGGCCAGTGAGTGGAATACAGCGAGAAACAGACCCCCTCCTTTAGGTTTTGACAGAGCAGAGAGGGGACAGGTCTGAACCCAGGTCCCAGAGACCGGCACCAAAGAGAGAGGAGCGTTACCTAAGAGTGATTCTGATTGGCTGTCAGCAGTGACATCATCACGTCTCTCACACACCAAGGTGACCCAAAGACTCATCTCTATTCAGACCTCCTCCAGAGAGAGAGAGAGGGGCCGAGGGCGAGCGAGTGAGCGAGTGTGCACGAGGGGCTGAGCGAGCGTGCACGAGGGGCTGAGGAGGAAGAGCAGAGTTGGTGATGCCGTTGCCATGGTAACAGGAGAGCCAGAGAGACTCGGTTGCCAGGAGACTGACATCATCGGACAGAGGGGGAGGAGCCAGCCTCGATTCATAAGGATGGAGAGAAGGGGAGGGAGAGTTTGACCAAATATTACCCAGAATCCCTCAGTGAATGGACCATAACCCAGATTATTATTTTTTTTAATTTTAATTAACTTTATTTAAACAGCTGATCTGATCACATGACAAACCAATAACAGAGCAGCAGCTTAGAGACAACAACAGAGTTTAACATCTATTTATGTACCCATCAAACTCTGCCTTCATCCATCCATGCATCAAACTATGCTTCCATCCATCTATCTATTAAAAAGTGCCTTATCTGTCCATCCAACAATCCATCCATCCATCCATCAAACTCTGCCTTCATCCATCCATTCATCAAACTATGCTTCCATCCATCTATCTATTAAAAAGTGCCTTATCTGTCCATCCAACAATCCATCCATGCATCAAACTATGCCTCCATCAATTCATCCATCCATCCATTAAACTGTGCCTCCATCCATCCATCTACTAAACAGTGCCATATCTGACCATCCATCCATCCCACAATCCATCCATCAAACTGTGCCTCCATCCATCCATCCATCCATCCATCCATCAATTCAATGGTGCTTCTATCCATCCATCTATTAAACAGTGCCTTATCTGTTCATCCAACCATCCATCCATCCATCTATCCATCCATCCATCCATCCATCCATCCAACTGTGACTCCATCCATCCATCCATCTAGCTAGGCCTTCATATTTCCATCTATCTATCCGACTGTGCCTCCATTCATCCATTCATAAAAATGTGCCTTCAATCACCCATCAAACTCTGCCTTCATCCATTCATCCATCCATCCATCAAACTGTGCCTCCATCCATCCATCTATTAAAAAGTGCCTTATCTGTCTGCCAAACCATCCATCCATTCATCCACCCATCCATCCATCAAACTCTGCCTCCACCCATACATCCATCCAACCCTGCCTCCATCAATTGATCAACCATCCATCAAACTGCGCCTCCATCCATCCATCCATCCATCCATCCATCCATCCATCCATCCATCCATCCATTCAACTGTGCTTCTATCCATCCATCTATTCAACAGTGCCTTATCTGTCCATCCATCCATCCGACCATCCATCCATTAAACTGTGACTCCATCCATCCATCCATTCAACTGTGCTTCTATCCAGCCATCTATTAAACAGTGCCTTATCTGTCTATCCATCCATCCATCCATCCATTCAACTGTGCTTCTATCCATCGAACTGTTAAACAGTGCCTTATCTGTCCATCCATCCATCCGACCATCCATCCATTAAACTGTGACTCCATCCATCCATCCATTCTACTGTGCTTCTATCCAGCCATCTATTAAACAGTGCCTTATCTGTCTATCCATCCATCCATCCATCATCCATCATCCATCCATCCATTCAATTGTGCTTCTATCCATCCATCTGTTAAACAGTTCTTTATCTGTCCATCCATCCATCCGACCATCCATCCATTAAACTGTGACTCCATTCATCCATCCATTCAACTGTGCTTCTATCCAGCCATCTATTAAACAGTGCCTTATCTGTCTATCCAACCATCCATCCATCCTTCCATCCATCCATCCATCCATCCATCCATCCAACTGTGCCTCCATCCATCCATCCATCTAGCTATGCCTTCATATTTTAGTCTATCCATCTGACTGTGCCTCCATTCATCCATTCATCAAACTCTGCCTTCAACCATCCATTAACTCTGCTTTCATCCATCCATCCAACTGTGCCTTCATCTGTCCATCCATTCATCCATCCATCCAATCATATATCCATCCATCCATCCATCCAGCTGTGCTTCTATCTAGCCATCTATTAAACAGTGCCTTATCTGTCTATCCAACCATCCATCCATCCATCCATCCATCCATCCATCCATCAAATTGTGCTTCTATCCATCCATCTATTAAACAGTGCCTTATCTGTCCATCCATCCATCCGACCATCCATCCATTAAACTGTGACTCCATCCATCCATCCATTCAACTGTGCTTTCATCCATCCATCCAACTGTGCCTTCATCTGTCCATCCATTCATCCATCCATTAAACAGTGCTTTATCTGTCCGTCCATCCAATCATATATCCATCCATCCATCCATCTATAAACTGTGACATTCATCCATCTATCCATGCATCATCCAACTGTGCCTCCATCCATCCATCCATCCATCCATCCATCCATAAAACTGCCTTTTTCTGTATATCCATTCATCAAACTCTGCCTTCAACCATCCATTAACTCTGCTTTCATCCATCCATCCAACTGTGCCTTCATCTGTCCATCCATTCATCCATCCATTAAACAGTGCTTTATCTGTCCGTCCATCCAATCATATATCCATCCATCCATCCATCTATAAACTGTGACATCATCCATCTATCCATGCATCATCCAACTGTGCCTCCATCTGTTTGTCCATCCACCCATCCAGCCATCAAGCCATCCATCAAGCCAGGCTTATATCTGTCCATTTATCTATTCATCAAACTGGGCCTCCATCCATCCATCTATCAAACTGTGCCACCATTCATCCATCCATCCATCCATCCAACACATTCTGCCTCCATTAAACCATTCACCTACCTATCATCCATCCATCAAACTTTGCCTCTATCTCTATATTCATCCATCCATCCAGTATTTCTTTAATTTATCATATGTCCATCTTCCATCCATCCCTCCTGGGCTCTAATGTTTACATGCCTCAGGTCAGCTTTCTGTCCCTCATGTCTTCGGCCTGTGTTCTCAGGTGTTCCTCAGGTGTGTGGGGTTTGTCGTCTCCTGAGTCTGAGAGTAAACTGATCGACAAACATCTGAGTGAGAAGTGAACAGCCTGTTGTGGTGAAGGCTGCTGCACACTCAGGAGCCTGAGCCACATGTCCGTCACCAACACACGAGTAAACACAGACGGTCCCCAGGCAGGTCTCCAACAACAACACAAACAACAACACAAACAACAACACACGTACAGGCCGCTGCAGGGAGTCAGCTTCTCATCGTAGTGTTGGGGGTTTGAACCCCAGCTGTTGTAGAAACATGACCTTATGCTCGTTTGTCTCTATGCACCAGCCCAAAGATTGGCTAATTGATTATCACAAGTGTGCTCCGAGGATTTCATCAAACTTTGACCTGATTGAATATTCAAGATCAAGGATCAAGGTCTTAGTCTTTCAAGGTCATCTTTTTCTTGTCTACCAATTTGACCAATTTGTGACGCCTGATTTTGCAAGAAAGAGTTGCACACCCGACAAAACACAAGTATGAACCGGCTTGATATTTGAGGCCGTACCATATCAAAAGTCAAGGTCATTGGTCATTGGTCTACTCATCACTTGTGAGATCAAATTATTCCATCATTCACTGCCAGCCAATCACAGGGCCACATAGAGAGACAGACACCCATTCACACTCATACGTAAGAAAAATCTGGAGTCACAAGCCAACTATCAAGCATGTTTTTGGTCTGTAGGAGGAAGCTGGAGTAGGGCTGGGATGATACACTCTTCTCCTGATTCGATTTTTTAAGTACCGATTCGATTTAAATTGCGATTCCAGGATATTGCCATTTTTTTCAATCTTTAGTTAGCTTTTTTAAAACCAGTGAAAAAGATGAACAATGATGATGCCTACAGACTATATCAGGAAAAATACACATCACATGTGAGTCTGTTTTTAGGATTTACTCATCAATATATTTTAACCAGCTGTTTATACTCTCTCTTCAAAAGACTGAACTACATTTAAAAAGGCTTACTAACACAGACTAAAATGAGGCATTTAAATTAGGAAAAAAAAAAAATGTTTGAACATAAAAATTATTTTAAAATTGTCAAACAAAAAATCCAGATATCCTAGAACCCATGCATGCACAGGGAGAACGTCTCTACAATAAAATCTACTTAAATTTTCAAAAATTTTGGAATTTCAAACAGCAATAATCATGTTCAAGGCAAAACAGCATTTACTAACTGGAAATATTCAAAAACTGTTTTGGGGACGTGATGGGGAGAGTTTAAACTCAAAACACTGGCTGTAAGAACAAAAATCAGGACATTTTCAGTTTCAATTTGTGGAGTAAAACTTTGGCACAGTCTGCCTGTGGAGCTCAAACAGTGCCTTAATGTTTGCCATTTCAAAAGGAAACATAAAGATGTTTTTCTTTTTTACAAGATTTAAGATTAAAGATGGGATTTGATTACCACTGTGTGATGGTAGGGTAGCTATTTAATTGAGTTCAGCAAAACTTTTTATTGGGTTGTATATGGATGTATAACACATGCACAGCCAAATCTTAGTAAACATGTTTTTTATTATTATTATTATTATTAATTGGTGTGTATGTGTGCCTGTGTATCTATGTGTGGAGTTATCAGCACTAAAAGATACTTGCATGCAATTAGGATTAAATACCGTAAAAAAACAAACAAACAAAAAAAACAACAAAAAAAAAGGTACAAATACCGTACTTATCGTAAATCATGCAGTCGTGTATAAACTGTATGTTGAGTGTTAAAGAATATTTATATAGATTTAGGGTATAGGATTGGAGATACATGCAAGGGTTGAAAAGTGTATATACCATGTGCTATATTAATATCTATAGATATATATAAAATCTAGATTTATAGCTAATTAATTTATATCATTGTAATAGATAATTCAGATTTACGAACTAATAACAATGACAATAACATTTGCTGTATAAGCTCATTGTAAATCAGGGTATTGGTTGTCATGTATGTGTATACATTTGTGTGTACATATACTGTGTGTTTGTTTGTATATGTATTTTTTTCTCCCTAGTGGCAAACTGACTGGATTCTTTTCATTATTCACAAATGAAGAAGGGGTGGAAATTATAAAGTTTTACTTCATTCCACTCCTTTTTGAAATGTAAAAGAAGTAAAACTGTGACTTTAACTGTTTGTTTATGTTTGCTGTTGGATTTTTTGCTAAAACTGCTGAATTTCCATTATACTGATTTTTTGCTTGTCTGAAAAAAAATATACAATCATTTTCTTACACATTTTCAAAATAAATAAATAAACATTCATTCATTCATTCATTCATTCATTCAACATGGAAACTTCACACGCGATTTGCGGAAAACACGTCGAACACTTTCTTGAAATATGAGTTTGAACACAACTCCAAATTCAGAGTTCTTTAGAGTGGGGGGTCTCAGGTCTCTCTTCACCCTACTTTGCTGGTTAAAAACTTTGGGAACCCCTGCATGAAAGACTCTTATTTTAAATTTTGAGGGTCATAAGTCAAAAGTTTTTAAGGCATCATTTTCACTGCCCATGCATTTAGCTCAAAATCTCTCTGCTAAAGTGTCCACTCCAGCTGGGACAAACTGGTAAGGCTTTTGAGAGACAGCGTCAGACGTCCTTGGGCCTCATGATCGTCCCTTGTTCATAAATTTGAGTCCCTTTAACCAGGGGCGTATGTACAGTACAGGCCAAAAGTTTGGACACACCTTCTCATTCAATTTGTTTTCTTTATTTTCATCTCTAATTCATTGTAGATTCTCACTGAAGTAATGATGGCCACTTGTTTCTCTTAACTTAGCTTATTGGTTCTTGCCATAATATTAATTCTAACAGTTGTCTAATAGGGCTGTGGGCTGTGCATCAGCCTGACTTCTGAACAACACAAATGATGAACCAACCCCATTAATAAGACAAGAAATTACATTGAGAAACCCTGGAAAGGCACACCTGAGAAGTGAAAACCATTTCAGGGGACTACTTGTTGAAGCTCATAAAGAGAATGACAAGAGTGTGCAAAGCAGTAATCAGAGCAAAGGGTGGATACTTTGAAGAAACTAGAATATAAGACATGTTTTCATTTATTTACACTTTTTTGTTAAGTACATAATTCCACATGTGTTCATTCATAGATTTGATACCTTCAGTGAGAATCTACAATGTAAATAGAGATGAAAATAAAGAAAACACATTGAATGAGATGGTGTGTCCAAACTTTGGCCTGCACTGTATTCATATGAGGACCCCGCCAAACCCAGTCATTGGGGCCTGGTTAAGGTAACAAAACTAAATGCATTTATTCAATTTCTGTAATTAAGTTCAATTTTGACAGAAGGTGAGTTTGCTAATTAGGCCACTTGTCCTGCTTTTGTCCAGGGAATCATATTTATGACCAAAAAGAAGACTTTTGAATCTTGAAGTGACACTGGTAAAAGGATTTTATCATGCACACGCAAAACTATCCTGTGCAGGGGCCTTATGCTTTTTATACTAGGTGTCATATAGTTCAAAAAGTAATGAATTAAAGTATTTTACAGGATATCATGATTGAAAATAAAAACAAAACCATCAAATGTATAAGGTCTACTGACAAAATGATCATAAAATATGGATGTTATCTCCTTTAATTCATACTACAGCGTGTCAATTAGGATTAAAATATTAATAACTGCTTTGAATTGAAGAAAACTTCATTTATATATTTTAAGAGACGTTTGGGGGTCGCAGGCAAATGCCTGTGTTTTCCTAGTGGTAAGTAGCAAGAAAATTTGCCTCAAAATTTGGCTTCTTTGGTTGTAACAACCACAAAAAATTTTAAATCCTGTATGATCTGTCTTATATACATGCTAACTATGCAAATAACTACTAATAACTAGTAACAAGTGCAGCATAACTCCACCTACTGCAGCACAGGCTCCCTGCAGACCATGATTTCTTTGGGACAGTGTTTCAGTTAAATATCCTCTGAAACTATGACCACAGCTCATTTTAACTGTGCATGTAAACTCACTCACAGATCAGTGATCCACTATGGCATGGTCTGAATATTCCCCATTTGGTCTGAACTCATCAAATGTGATTATGATGTAACTCTAACGGTGTCTCATTGGTCCACTGTAGCCGGCTGCTGGCCAATAAGGAGAAAATGGAGTTACAGTCTGAATACACAACAAAAGAGAGAGAGGCAGAGCGAGAGAGAGAGTCCATTAGCAGTTCTGATGTAACTAAAGATAGTAGAAGCTATTTCTGATCCAACAAATCCATCTCCCCTTCTCTGAAGGAAAAACTGTGAATATTAGACCAAGAAACTGCAGATATGAAGACGACAAATACTGGTCCAAACATGGATTAAAACATAGACAATACTGGGGCAAACGTAGTTCAAGAAAAAGATAATACTGGGCTTAACCAGGGCCTTAAAACTAGATACAACTGGACCAATTTATAGCTAAAACATGAAACAATACTGGGCAAAACATGGGGTAAAAACAACAGAACTGGGGTAAACTATGTCTTAAAAAATAAATAAAAAATAGCCTCATAGCTAATTAAAAACAAGCTAATACTGGGCCAAACATGGGGTTAAAACAAGGCAATTCTGGGTTAAATTTAGTCTAAAAAACAAAATAAAGCTGGGCCAACCTGGGGCTAAGGGTAAGATAATACTGTCCCACACTGGATGCAAAGGATGAGACAATACTGGTCAAAACATGGGCTAAAAACAGGATAGTTCTGGGTCAAACACAGGGTAAAAGCAAGACAATTGTGGACCAAAATGGAACTAGGTTTAGGTACGAGAAAATATTGGGCGTGACTGGGCTATAATGTGTAACAATACTTTACCAAAGTGAGAAATATAACAAGACAACACTGGGCAAAATATGGTCAAAAACAAGGAGGAAGAGGAGCAAAACAGGGCTTAAACCCGACACAATACTTGGACCAACCTGTGAAACAAAGTATACTGTATCCAACTAAAAATAAAGGGACAGCCATGCCAGATGCAGCTGAAAAACAAGACTTAACTGGGCCAAATCAGGGCTAAAAACAAAAGATATTACTGGGAAAAAAATATGGACTAGATCACAACATAATCGTGGGCTAAAGTAATGCATAAAATAGAAGATAACAACTCTTTATTTGACCAAACTAGAAAAAAATAAGTAGCTAACCACTTCCAAATATTGAGAGAAAACACTGCGCCGAAAAGAAGGTAGGAAACTTATTAATGAACTAAACAGAGCCATAGTGCCAAATTAAGAACAAGTACTGGGTCATATCAAAGCCAAAAAATAATCTATTTAATTCTACATAACAACTGAACATGCCTCATCCAAACTATTAATAAATACTAAACCAAACCAGTGATTAAAAAATAACCAAAGCTGGACCAAAAGAAATGGTAGAAATCAGGTAAATACTACATTTACCAAGGTAAATAAAAACGATACATATTTGGTGTTACTGGTGCTCAATAAAAGGTAAACATTTGAACATTACTTTGACAAATTATCAATAACATTAAACCAACCTAGAGTTAAGAAGAACTTTATAATGAACCTGACCTGACCAGATTACAGCAGAATTTTGGACCATAACAGTGCCAGACTATTGGTAAATACTCAAACAAATCAGAGCTACATAACACATGAATCAAAAATCTCAAAATCACTCAAACACTGAATTTAATCATTGCTCAAAGGATAAATATTTGACAACATCAGTGCTCTTAAATGAGCACGTTTTACCAGTTACCAGTAAATTTGGGGGGAAAAACAGGGCTATAAAGACAAGTGAATATTTAAAGAACAACTGCTAATTTATATTTTCAATTCTAAGTATAATAGTGATATTTTGTGAGATTGAAATGATTGATTGATTTGATTTTTATCATTGTGTCATGCATATACAATATGCCAAGCCCAATGGAAATAATCCCACAAAAATAAACTTTTCTGAAGTTTTTTTCCAGGCTCTGGATACAAAAGAGGCCGACTTGTTGATATTATAAATAAACAACCATTTCAGTCTGTCATCATCAGTACACCAAAACATATCAGGACTTTTAACATACATTTTATTTATCAGAGGAGCTCTCAGCTCATCGTAAACTTTGGGACTTCAAGAGCAAGTGGAAGGATTCCTGTTCTCAATTGAGCAACTAAAGATCTTTGACTTCTTGTTAAATTAGCTGTTAAGTAAAATTCATGACCATAATTGTGTTTAATTTGGATGTATGTTCTTAAACATGGCAACAAGATTCTCCCTAATTTTGTTTACACTGCAAACAAGATGCTGGGAAAAACTAAATGTACCAAACAACAACAAATAAACCAAAATCATGGCAAATAAAAGGTAAAAATTTGATCAAATTGTAGGCAAAACAAGATCAAACCAGCACTAAAAAAAACAGCAAAAATTGGACAAAATCAATTTAAGGAATTTGCTAAATACTACATTTATCTTCAGCTCAATAAAGGGTAAATATTTGTGCCACTGTGCGAAATCAAATAACAGCATTTAATATTGAAAGTCAGTGCTACTTACAAGTACATATTTCAAATAAATAATATCTGACCAACTGAAAAAGATTTTAATTGATTTTCAAGTAATTTCAAAGAAATTACTGGAGCACACAGCAGACATTTAATTCAGCTGTAAAGGACTAACATTTGATGCATTTTACATCCTCATCAGAGTCAGACTGGTTTGAGAAGTAACTCCTGTGCTCCAGCTGTTTCTTTGGATTTGCTGCATTTGGAAACTATTTTGTCCTTTTCTGGAGGAACAAACATCACCTGTGGAGTAACATAAGAGACTCCCACATGGTTTTGCCACATATTTGAAAAATCACGGCAAAGTAATGAGTTATTCCTGGACAAAACCAGTGCTACATAACATCAAAATTAAACTAAGCAATGTTGGAAAAAAAGACAAACACACAATTTGATAAGAGCTAATTAAAGGGTAAAAGACTGGACACTATCTATGCTAAATCCCAAGAATTATAACCAAGCCAGTGTTTAATAACAGGTTAATTTCTGATAAGATGTTGACAAAATTTTGACTTGTTAATGGGCAAAACAAGAGCCGAATAAAAGACCATACTAGTGTCAAATTATGACCAAATCCTGAGCAAACCCAATGCTACAAAAGGTAATATTTGACTAAACCCATGGACGATACCAAGTGCCACATTTGAGGGAAAAACCAGTGCTTTAAAAAACAAAACTTAAAGCTAAATCAGATCAAACTAGTGCCAAACAATGGGTATATTTTTGGTGCAACAAGTGCATAGATTCAGCTTCTCATCAAAATAAGCCAAAAAACAGTGATTGTTTGATCATATTATTCCTGAATTACAAGTACATTTGGGCTGAACCAGTGGAAAGAAACAGGTGATACTGACCTTAACCAGTGCTAACTAGCAGAATGATACTGGAAGCTGGTGCTAACTAGCATACATAACAAATGACTAAACCTGTGATCAGGAGAAATAACAGGCAATTCAGTGCCATATTATGAACATATTCCGGGCAAGAAATAAATGATTAAACAATATGCATATAAGGGACTGAGCCTGTGCACATGCAACAGCATGAGGCACCTGTTGCACCATCAATCAAACCAATCGATACATCAACGAATCAACACATCACCGACTGTTATTGATCGTTTCATTCACCGTGGGACAGGAGAGCACCTGTGTCATCTTACACGTGAGACGGACATGCAAATCCTGCTAACAGCTAACTACCGGGGCTAGCAAGAGCTAACAGCTAACATTCATACCAACCACCCCCCCACACCCCTCATGCCCCATGCACCCCCCCACCGACACACCAACACACACACACACACACACTAACACACACACGTGAAGGCAGACGAACGGATGAATGAAAACATGACCGGAGTGTCAAACACACAAACATGGATTTTGGTCCAGGTGGTTTACGGGGACAAATGTTTTATGGGGACATGTGTGTTCCCCCCCCCCAGGACGTGCGTGCGTATGAGCGTGCGTGTTTGCCGTGGCGGTGCATGCGGGCGGTCTGCTCTTACCTTGGTGGTGACAATGCAGAGGCAGTCCATATCCACACACACACACACACTCACACACACTCACACGCACACACACACATTTTCACACACACTCACACACTCATGGTTGAGCCCTCTCTCTCTCTCTCTCTCTCTCTCTCTCTCGTTGTCGCCCTCCCCCCCTCTCCCTCTCTCTCTCTCCTTGTCTGTCTGTCTGTCCTCGCTCGCCCGCTCGCTCTTTACAGCTCTGCCTTCGTCTGTCAGCACTGCGAGCGAGCGAGAGAGCAGGAGAGAGAGAGAGGGGGCGAGCAAGACAGATGAAGAGTGGTGTGTGTGTGTTTTTTTTTTTTTTTTTTTGAGGTGGGGGGGCGGGGGTGTACACCTCCTTGAGTCACTCGGAAAAAGACGAAGAGAGAGAGAGAGAGAGAGACAGAGAGAGAGAGGAGGGGAGGTGGGGGTTGGGCTCCTGTTGCCATGGTGTTATGCAGCTGTTGCCCCGGTAATGCTGCTGCAGCTGTTGCTAGGTGACAGTGAAGGGTGTTGCCATGAGGATGGATGTGTGTGTGTGTGTGAGTGTGTCATTCATACCTGTCCAGGTGTGTGCGGCCGACTCGTCGTCTGGCTCTCGCAGACCGTCAGCTCGTAGAACTCCTGAATGTCTGCACACGCCAAGAGAGGAGGAATAAAAACTTTTAAACAGACATCATCAACAATATCAGCCAATCAGAATCAGCATGATAAGCTTCCAAAAACTCAATGAGGACTCCGTCATTCAGCCGTGGTTTGAGCATATCTGGCAGGTGATTGGTCGATTGGTCTGTCAGTCAGATAATGCAGGAGGCTTACTACTGCTGCGGTGTAAAATGCAAAACCTGAGCCCCTTTATTGAACAAACTCTGGCCAAAACATGTGAGAAGTGAAACAACCCTTTCCTGTCTGGTGTCCCTTAAAGGAACACTACACCCAAACAACGATTTGGCCTCATTTTCTACTCACCCTCATGCTGAACAACACTGTGGAGTAGTTTTGGAACATCTAGGATGCAGCCGGAGGTCTGGGGGAATCCTCGCTGTCCACTGACATTGATATCATGACTTCGGTCAGAGCCCGAACAAACAGTGTCCTTAAAAGTCCACAAAAAGTCGGCAATATTCCTCCATACTGCTCGTGCGCTGTAATCCAAGTGTCCTGAGCAGGTAACGTCCGGCATTTACTCGAAACAACATCATTTAGCACATGTTTATAGCCTAAACAGTACTACTTCGCATTTCTATGATACTCTTACGGGTGCCTACGGGAGCCGTGGATGACCAAACAAAGGAATGCGCACTCTGCAATAACTAGGAGCGTAGAACAAGAAACAAAAAAGAACACAAGAAATCCCATTCTGCTGACCCCTCTTGTGTCTGTCCACGGCTCCGTCGCTCACAACAGAATGTGGGATTTCTTGTTCTCGCTCCTAGTTATTGCAGAGTGCGCATTAGTTTGGTTTGGTCAGCGGCTCCGTGAATTATCATAGAAATCAGTACTGTTTGTTTCTTTCCTCTATCTCTTAGAACCATACTAGCGTCAAATTATGATCAAATACTGAGCAAACCCAATGCTACAAAAAGTTGATATTGGACTAAACCCATGTCTATACCAGTGCCTATGTTTAAGGGGAAAACCAGTGCTGAAAAAAAAAACTTAGAGCTAAACCAAATCAAACTAGTGCCAAAAAAATTGGTATTTTTTGGGCATGGATTAAGTTGGCTTAGTTTGGCTTAGTTCATCTTCTCTCGGAACTAAGCCAAAAAGAAATCAGTACTTATTTGGTAATATTAGTACTGAATTATATAAAAAATTTTGGCTGAACCAGTAGAAAGGAACAGGTGATACTGACAAATACAAACAATTCTCTTTCCTCTATCTCTTAAAAACAGAGAGATTAATTAATTTTTACCTATAATTGATCTAATTAATCACTTTTTTAATCACACTTTAAAAATTGCTGAAAAAGCCTCAACATGAGGTATTTTCATTGAAATTCATTAAATTATTGTGGCAGATCAAAAGATTATTTTCCACCCCTCAAAAACTGAAGCATAAAAACTCTCCAGCTTTAACGGGCCAATCAGGGGACAGAGGCGGAGCTGCAGATGTGACGACAACAGGAAGTGACTGCATGTTTGAAAACAACAGCCGCGTGTAAAAGTGATCTCTGTGGATGCAGAAAGATCTGCAGCTTTATCAGAAATTGACTCGATTTCTCCTTTAAAGAGGAGCAAAGAACGACACATCAAGCTGTTTTATGGTGAAATTATGATTTTCCTCTTCCTCACTGCTGGGACACAGAGAGAGATGCTGAAATGCTGCATGAATGATGCCGTAGTCATGGTTACCCCACCATATGAAATTTGCTCTCATCAGAAGTTTACAGGAGAACTTGGTGGGTTTTGTCTTTGACGAGATTCATGTCATGTGGCAGATGACACGTCTGTGTGGTTTAATTTAATGTAAGATAAGAAGATAGTCTAAGGACTGAAGTTCTCGTAGTTTAAGCTAACGGCTAACAACAGGGTCGAGCTGTTACATCATACTGTGGCTTGATGTGATTGGTCTTTGAAGAGCATGATAAGCGGACTGATCGTCCAATCACCAGCTGCTCTGGTATTTTACGGTTCTGCCCTCAGAAAATACCAAAACAGTGAAATCAGATTAAAAAAGGAATTAATGTGGTTAAAAAACATCATGTGTTAATCACAACTGTTATAATTAATCGTGGTTAACGCGATGATTTGTCATCCCTAATATATGCATATTTTATTTTAAAAAATGGATCAATACTGTGTTATAACATGAAAAGCGTATTGTCCTAACAAGAGTTTTACATGTATTTAAAAAATACTGCCACAAACATTAAGTGATAAACACAATAATTTATATTGCTAAACTGTGAAAATTTTGTGTAATAAAGTGATAATTTACCTTGTAAGAACACGAAAGGTTTCACGTTATAATAACTAATATTTATAATTATATATTCTATAATTTATTCAGTATCTGAAAGCATGTAAAGAAACGAACAATAGTTTTTTTTAACACATTAAATACTTCTAGATTTATGAATCTTAAAATGGTTGAAATGAAAAAGCTCAAATTAATTCTTATATATAAATAAATGCCCAATTGTTATTATTATAAATGCTAATACCAAATATGTAATTTATTGTGTATAACTCCTGGTCCTTTTTCATTTGGACTGTTTAGAGTTTTAGTCAGAATGACTGTATGTCTTTTAATTTTTGATATGTTTTATTCCCTATTACCATTATCTGTTTCTTTGTTTTTATATGTTAACACCAACCTGCTAATGGGACTGGGAATGGAAATGTTTATTATTGCCTACTGTCAAATAAAAAAACAATTCTCAATCTCAAAACTCAAATATGCCACATTTGGTAGGTCCAGCTCTGCATTTAGTATTTCTCACGAGTCGGTCTGAGAAAGAGTTTGGAAACTGGCAGAACTTTTCAAAAGCATATCCAGCAGGTGATTGGATCATCATTCTTTCAATAACTTTCATAACAAGCAAATCAGAAAATGTTGAAGAGATACTGCCGTGGTGTGAAATTCCAAACCTGAGCCACTTTGTACAACAAAATCTCGCCAAGGGAAGCAAAAATATCAGTTTTATGGGGAAATGCTTTCAGTGTTTTTGGTGGTCCCTAACCTTTTAACTCCTAGCTTAACTGTTTAGCATAGGTCAATAAATTCAGGAATATTTAATTTGTTAAAAAAACATGTCATTGTTTGTTTCTGACCCAGAGAAAACTACAAACAAACCAAAAGACCAGATATTTCTTTGTGTGAGATTTAAAGGTTTAAAAAGCTAAAAGCCAATATTATCCTTATTACTTTAAATACTTGACCATTTACTAATTTGGCTATGAATATAAACTGTTATTCATCAAAAACATTTCTCTGTGTTCATCAAAATTAATTTATCTTTTCTTTTTAAAGTCATTTTTATTGGTATTTTATTTACAAACATTTTCTAACTGATTTTGTCCCAAATGTTTGTGCATTTTATGTCATCATGTGATCACTTTTAAAACTTTTCAATTCCACCCCAAGAAAATATCTGTTTTTGGTTTGTTTGTTGTTTTCTCTGTTCCCTGAAGTGTTACACAGTCAAACAATTATTTAATTTGTTTTGTTTTTAAGACATTAAACATTCCTGAAAATACTGATGCCATTTGCCAAACAGTTGAGCTGGTAGTTAAAGGTTTACATGACGGGAGAGAATCTAAAATCAGTTTAATCAGGCACCCAAAGACCAAAATCCTTATACCAGATCTACCCACTCGACAAATTTAACATCTTATTTTGCTGTTTTATCAATAATTAATCAGATAAATGTAGAAAACATTGTGTCACTTCTACAGAATAAGTCGAGCAGGAAGAAAAGCCCTGACATCAGCTTAATCTCACAGAGAAGTAGAACATGTCTGGACAAGTGGGTGAAACTGGCGAGGAGCGAGGCCTCAGCTGATTATCTCTCCCCTGATTGGACTGTTGGAGCTTCAGTGACCTTTGACCCCACAGCTCAGACTCTGGTCTTAACTGTAATCGTTTGTTGTGTTTTGTTTGGAGGTGTGCCCTCGCCTTCAACCGGAAATTAACCATCTACCTGCCGCTGTGATCGGCCAATCGGCGCTGCGATGTCTGTGATGTCACGCCTATGACATCATTAAGGCCAGATTAAACAATGCAGAGAAGCAGGTCTCCTCCAGCTGTCTGTCTTTACCTGATCATTGATCTAAACGTCTACACTGCATGGTCGTCCAATCAGGAGTCAGTGTGAACAGGAAGTTAGGGAGGCATAATTTAGTTTTATTTATAGTCCTTTTCCTGAAATGTATTTTAGTTTAAATCATAATTTAGTCATATAAGTTGTTTTTATTTAAGTCTAGTTGTAGTCGACGAAACCTGCTGTAAATTCAGTTGACTAAAATCTGAAGTGTAAAGTATAAGGCATTTTTATGTGTCCTTGAATTTCTGAAGTCCTGTTTTCCACTTGGATAAAATCAAACATCTACTAAGCCTTAACTGAGTGTTAGTAAAGTCTGAATGTCTAAATGAACAGAAACAAATGTTCCTTTGTGTGAAATGCAGTCACCTTTATTTAGTCTACCTGGCAGAGCATCTCAGTTACAATACCAGAACTGACAACAAACAGTGAACCTGCTCTACATGAATACATCAATTCATAAAGAGAGCAGCTCTGATTGGATCGCTCCACAACTTATCCCACCACCACCAAGCTAAGGCAGCTGTGATTGGATTAAGTCTGTCAAACATTTTAGTCTAGTTTTTATTTGTTGATGAAAATGTCAGTTAATTTAGTTTGAGTTTTTGTCCATGTGCTCTTGTTTTTATTAGTTTCTGTCTAGTTTTCATCAGGAGGAAAAAAGATTATTGATTAAAACTGTGACATAAATGATTAGTCCATGTCTACAAATGTATTATTATTATTCTTTTTAGTGTGTGTGTGTTGTTACCTAGCAAAGCCTGGAACAGGTCACTCTGGAAGATGTTTAACAGCTTTTCTGCTCGACCTTTGACTCCTTCTGCTGCTCCGGCCTGACAGGCCTCCATCACCTGCAGAGCACGCTCGGTATCTGCGATACACAGGGAGCATGCTCAGTAACTGTTGGGTTTGTTTATAAAACGACTCAGGCGAGAGCTGGAGGACATCCTGGAACAGTCCCAAGCCAATCACAGGGCTACATAGAGGGACAAACAAACATTTACACACACTCACAATCATCAATTCACCAAATGAACATGACTTTGGTCCAGCGAAACATGACAGAGTACCTGGAGAAAAACTGGGCTACGATATTGCCAATTTTTTCAATCTTTAGTTAGCTTTTTAAACACCAGTGAAAAAGATGAACAATGATGATGCCTCCAGACTATATCAGGAAAAATACACATCACATGTGAGTCAGTTTTTAGTATTTATTCATCAATATATTTAACCAGCTGTTTATACTCTCTCTTCAAAAGCCTGGACTGCATTTAAAAGAGGCTTATTAACACAGACTAAAATGAAGCATTTACATTTGGGAAAAAAATCAATTTTTGAACAAAAAAAATCAATTTGAAAATCATCAAACAAAAAATCCCAATACTTTTGAACCATTTTTTCCCCAAAAAATAAATAATAAAATAATAATGATAAATGTAAATAAATATAAATGTATCTGAACTTTGACTTTCTTCTGTTAATTTTTTTTTTTAATTATTTTTATTTTGGAGAAATTTGAGTGCCTTGTACATGTCAACAGTCAGGTTTTCACATAGCATGGAATTAAAGAAAAAGGATTTATTATAACATCCTTGTGTCTTCTCCTGTTTTCCCTTGCATTTTCTTTGAGTCTTTTCATTTTGTAACTACATATAGTCTTTACTCTGGGTATCCTGATACAACTTTTTCTCCTCCAGTACGATATCAAAATTGCAGCCTTGAGTATTGGCCAATACCAATATCAATCTGATACGATATCAGCAGGAAGCAGAGTTTTATTCCTTATTTTGTAGTTTGGACTGTAAGAAAAGGCTTGATCAGGTGAGATTACTCAAACAGAGAACAGTAGTCATCAAAAGTGGGGATCAGAAAAACTGACCCATTTGTTATTTACCAATGGGTTTGATAAATTCAACCTTAAACATAACAATATAACAATTAAATAAAATAAATGAAACATAAATTAGAAGACCCTGAAAAGTAACCTCAGTAAATCCAATAAAAACAAAAACATATATTTTTAAATTGCAAAATAACCACTGTGTTTAACTTAAACATATGCATATTCTATAACTGAATAAAATAAATAAAAAATAAATTAGAATGGACTGCTTGTATCGGAGTGCTTGTATCGGATACTTTAGATGCAGGCTGATATAATCCAATATTTGGTTTTTTTTTTAGCTGATATTGGACAGATTTCAATATCAGATCGAGACATCCCTCGTCTTTACAGAGGAGTCTGTAATCATGTTAACATACATTTAGATATTGAGATGGTTCAACAGTTTTCCTTCTTCTAACTTGTGGGACTGAAAATCAAAAACAATTGGTGTATAAGAAAATACAGTGCACAGTCAGCTATGTAAGTTTAGTCTGTGGGCATTTGAATACATTTTTATGGCATAAACATCAGGGTTACATCTCTAAATAAGCCATCTTATTAGTTTAATGAAGTCGGATGGATTTCAATTAAATTTTCAGGAAATGTTCAGATTGGGACAAGGAACAAATGATCAGATTTTGGAAGTGATCTGGATCACCGTCTGGATCCAGGATTTTTTTAAAGGATTCTGTAACATTGCTAATTAGAAGCATTTCAGCATTTGTGCTTTTTACTCCACCAAAAAGTCAGAGCATTTGGAAAAAGAAATACAGGACAAGTTTCCAACAGGTTCTACAAGATATCAAAAACTGATCTGGATCCTGGCAAAATTCTGGATTCTCTGATCCAGAATAAGAAAAATGTAGATATCCTTGGAATTTTCGTCATAGCAAGAGAACAAATAAATACATAGACTTGAAACAAATGCCAAAATAAAGGTAAGATACTGTGGAATCTGGAGTGTTCAATCTGATTTGTTGTATCTTCAAAAAGAGCCAGATCCAGAAGAAAAACGCCATGACGAAAAATGTGATTTTTGTGAATAACTACTGAACTAAAATAGATGAAGCCAATCGCTAATTATTTCGCCAAATAAATCAGTTATTTTGGCTTCCCATGTAAAAGACGAGAGAACAGTGAGAAGATTGCTGACAAAACAACAACTGTGTGCAAAACATGCCACTACAGTTCACTGTATACTGCAGCAAGTACAACTACCAACTACTTTGAACTGGAGACAGGCAGCAACTGTATGTTTGTGTAAGTCTGCATAAAAAACAATGTTTGATTTTTGCATCTACTGTTGAGTTGACAGAATTTGATCATACTTGAAGATCAGAAGTATATGCACTGTTATAGGCTAAATATTATAGTTCACAGTTCAGACATTTATAGGTCTAAACTGCAGCTCTGAGGACTGATATTTGTTTTCCTTTTCATTCAAGAATGTACTTATCCTGATTGTTACAACAACAAAGCACTTTTTATTGAGATTTTATGTTTGTATTTGCACTGTAGTCTAAATAAGGGGAAAACTACAATTGTGTTTTTTTTTCAAAGAGCATTTATTTTATACTGATGCAGCAATATTTTTGTAGGGATAGGTTTAAAAAAATCAATTTAACCGATTTGAATCGATTTCCCTTTTAATGGTTCATAATCGATCCACAAAATCCAAAGATTTCTTCATTGGAAGAAGCAGCCTGTGGTATCAACCCTGCTAGCCTCACGTGATCAGCGCTGCTTTCCACTGAACAAGATCTCATGAGATGTTACTGCAAACAAACATGGAGGAAGCGAGTAGCACTACAAGGGCATCACTGGCAAGTTTAAAAGCTGATGTTTGGATGTTTTTTGGATTTAACAAGCACAAAGGAAAAGATGAGTTGGACAAAAAACAAGTAACTATGCAGAATATGAATTAATGTATGTCATTAATATATAATTAAAGGTGCTATGAGGAGAATCTATTACCAGTGAAATAAAGACTCTGCTACCCAAGAGCACGTGCGGCGACTGTCGTAATGCTGCGTTCCAGTAACCTCGGAAATGGGAGTGACATCATCTCCGACTTATCTGCGTTCCAGTTGAAGTCGGAAAAAAAACATGCTGATCTACCAGGCTATTGTTAGCTGTTGTTAGCACGCCCTGCGTTGTTGTTCACAAATATCACATGAAGAATGTGATTATCACTATGGCAGCATTTTTGTATATATAAGTCTAACAATACTATGTATACAGCTGATCTAGAGCGACACACCCCAGTCAGAAGTGCAAATAAATTGATTATTACAGGAGCTAAATAACTGTTCAAACTGGGGGCATCCATCTTCCATTGTCAACTCGGGAGTGGCGAGGTTTCACCGAGTTCCCAGTAGGAAATTCAGACTTCGGGGGTCGTTCCAGTTGCAGTTTCCTACTCGGAACTTGGAAATTCCTACTTCTGACTACAACTGGAACGCACCAAAGACATGACCCAAGTCAAAGTGTGTGTTTGTTGTGATGCTATTGAATGCAGCTCGGACCTTCCTCAGAACTCTGCATTGCTTTACAACTTCTTTTTTCAACAACTTACAGGATGCAAAGCCACGAGGTAATGTATCTCTTTCTAGTTACGTAGTGGTAGTTTTTGATGTGTGACAACAAGCAGTTTTTGGAAAACTTATCGTAGTTTTGTAGCTGGCTATATATGGCTACTTACAGCCCGGTGCTCTAAGACGTGCAATATAAATAATAAAATAATAGAATTTGCTCTAGTTTTAATTGTCTTGTTCCTGAAGTTGAGTATCCAGGCCAGTCCAGCCCTGTACGACCCGACCGCAAAGCTAAGGAATAGCATTTATAGATAACCTATTTTGATGCTATTAAACTCATCTTAAAGTGTGTATTTCCATCAGGCATATATCTAAAAATGACACTTTTTTGTAATTACTTAGAAACTCCTCACAGTCTCTTTAATTATGTTCCAGGTCAAAAGGTCACTTTTTAAATTCACAGCGTTATTTTAACTGAGATATCCCAGACTTAATAAATATCGTACTGAATTATGAATCAAATCAATTTGAGACGTTGTAAAATCGAATTGAATCGATCCAGAAAATCTGAATCCATACCCAGCCCTATTTTTTATGTCTGCATTAGGGAGAAAATAAAGAAAATGGGATTTTTGCACAACTTCCTACTGTTTGGGATTTTCTATAATCTTTATTTCATACCGTGAGCCCTGTTTCGTATTACGTATCATTTTGTGAGTTGACCATTTCGTTACACCCCTATTAGTTTGATTATTCCAGAGTTTAGCTCCTGTGAAAGAGAAAGCTGATTGACCAAAGGATGTTTTTAACCTAATGTTTGTACATTTTACAATATTTTAATTGACTATGAAGGAGCTGGAGGCAGGTGAATCAGAAACTAGAAATGAAAAATCCCCATAATCACATATTTGAAGACCGTCATCAGCATATGTTGATGCACGGCCAATCAATATAACCGATCAGACCATCTGCTGTGGGAAAAAGGCACCTGGACAAGGCATGAAGGTGGGATCAAACTTCACAGATGGTCCTGTCTGAAGGTGCAGTGGTGGAAGTTTAATGTTTGCACTTTATCAACAAACAAACAACTAAACAAACAAACAAACGTCCTGCCTGTTGCACAAACACAGGATTCTCCACTCAGCAAATTTCACTGACATGATGAGGAAGACCTGAGGAAGACGAGGGCTCACACACACACACATACACACACACACACTAACAACACACTAACACACACTAACAAACACCTGCATGCGTGAAGGTGAAGATGGGAGAAAAGGAAACAATGACGATAAAAAAGAAAAGCCCACCTTCTCTTTTCAGCGGCATGTCGTCTCTCTGATCCACGCAAATCCTCTTTAGGGATTTTACAAACACACACAGGGCATGCTGGGTAATGAAGTCCTAATCCCTCACTCTCATCAGCCCCTGGCACAGGGACAGACACACCAAAGCCACGCCCACTCCTGTTTGATTGACAGCTGTGTGACAACATGTTGACTTTATCATAAAATCCAAATAAAGTCGTCTGCAATGATCAAACATCAAGAGGTGGATTTTCTTAGAAGGTCAAACATTTAGTTCAGAAGTCACAGGACAAGTAATATGTACTCACCGGCCATATTATTAGGTACACCAGTGCCTTAACATTCCTCATCAGACACTTTTACAGTCTTCTGTTGTAGCCTCAGTAGCTTCAAAGTTTGGCGGTTGTTTGCATTCCTGTTGCTTTTCTATCATCTCCATCTCAATAACTGCTGCTCGCTGGATATTTCCTCTTTTCCAGACCATTCCTTGTAATCCAAGAAATGGTCGAGTGTGAAAATCCCAGTAAATCATGACTTTCTACAAGGGATGCATGATATTGGATTTTTGCCGATAACTGATTTACCAATATTTTTTTGATTCATTATCAAAGATGGACTCTCTTTTGTCAGTGTTACAGCATATATTATCAAATGAACAGAAGCAAAACAAGAAAAAAGCTTTTAACTCTTGCAAAATTAAATTTTTGATATTTAAATGTACCTGTACAGTGATAAGAAGGTGAACAAATTTTGAACATTTGTATAATTTGTTGATATTCCAGACGATATTTGTTATATCAGCTGTAAATATCTGCAAAAATTTCAACATCCGTCGACACCAATACTTAACTTTTTAGGCTGCTATTGGTCGACGCTGAAATCAAACCAAGACTGTTGTCATTGCATTTTTCAAATTCATCTAAAATTTGATAATGGGAAAAAAAGAACAATTAACAATTAGTCGAGGAAACATAAAACAAATATACCCAAAAACATAACCTCCATGTTATTTCCTAAGTTGAACCTAAACAGTCCATGAAACCTGCTTTTTATTACGTTGTTAGTTTGTTTTTTTCTGTTTTGTGTTACTTTATAAAAAACATGTATTTAGTTTTTTTTTATGTATTTACTAATTACCTGAAGTAGTAGTATGTTTTGTATGTATCTATAGCTATGTCTTTGTATGTGTGCATAAATTAATCATCTGTGAACGTCCAATAACTACACTTATACATGAGCGCAAACACAAATATGACACATGATATCGTGACTGAGAAGAAACAGAATGAAGCTAAGAGCTTATCCAGTCCTGCCCTTTCCTTACAAATCTGATCCATTAAGGAGACAAAAACATAACAAAACATTTTTATGATTATAATGATTACTTATTGATAATTTGCAGCACCTCTGATAATATTACTGTATAGAATAAATATATATTTATACAGATTTACACATCATACACAGATTATATACTATTTACACATGTTTAAATATCATCTTTACTGTTTGCATTCATACTTATTTATATTCACACTCTTGTATTTGTAATTAATTATATACAAACAATAAGCTTCACAAAATATCTGTTCTAAACTTTAACTTTTGTTTTGTTTACAATTAATAATTTAACATGTTAATGATGATCAGTGTTAACACATATACTGAAACTTATACGGTAACAAATTATTTAGGTTATCGTTCAATCACTTATCAGACTTATCACACAATCAGACTTTGACAACACAAACAGAAAAGCACAAACTTCTATGTCGTGCTTTCCGAGTTTCCTCCATGTGATTGGGTTGCTACCTGTTTATATGCACAAGCATGAGGAGGTGTACCTAATAAAGTGGCCGCTAAGTGTATGTCTATGTCTGCTGCCATCTAGTGTCAGCCTCCTGTAATTCACACATCCACAGATTTGTCATCAGCTTTTATTTTTTCTCTGATTTTCTGCAGAAATTATTTCAATTCTGAAAATTTGAAATAATCTCATTATTATGCAAAAGCAAGGGATGCGTGATTTTATCTGTCTGACATCAGCACCTGCAGATAATTGCGTCTAACCTAAATATTAAAGAGTTTTGTCTTATCATGTTTTAACTTACTCCTTTTTATCCTTTATTTACTCAAGATTCAACACAATTATTGACATTTGCACAAAGAGAAACATGTTAATCTTTACGATGACATCCCCACTCTGCTGTTTACAACAAACGCCAGATAAGTATATAAATAAAAATGCTCTGATCCTGACTTTTTACATGTATGAAGACGGTATCACGATTAAGAAATGTAACTATTAAAGCTAACTGATGTGATGTTGTTATCTGTCCATTTGTTTTTTGTGTTATTGTCTTTTTTTATTATTACTATCATCATTTTTAAAATCTACATTATCAACGCTTTTACATACTTTAATCTGGTTTGTTGAATTACTTGTTCTTTATGTGAACTTGTATTTTTATTGTTATCCTGAAAACTTTTGTGTTATTTAATTTTTTTATTTCTGTTATTATGCTTTGTTTATTTAAAGGCCCAAATAGGGACTGGAGTTGGAAATTAGCATTTGTCATAAACTCTCTGTGCATCAGTGATGGAACTGTGTTAAACTGCATCGTCCCTTTCAAATAAAAAAAATCAAATCAAAACTCAATAACACTCTGGTGCTGACATTTTAATCATACTAATAAAATATTCATGAAGTCCTTCAGATGTTTCCAGTATCATACATTTTGTCTTTTTCATTTCTTTAAAGCTCTGAGTTTGCATGTTGTTCCTGCCCTCTTTGAAAGTTTATGATCATTTCCTTGTTCCCTTGGTTTGTTTCCTCCGTTAAGCACTTTGTAAACTGTTTGTTTCTTGTCTGACCTACAGCACATCAGTCAGAAGAGCATCTTACAATCTTCAGGATCTTTCTTATTGTCTGTTCCTGAAGTAAGAACTGAGCAGAAAAAGGCATTGTTTGCATGTTTGCAGCTCCACATGCTTTAAATGATAAAAGACCTCAAACTTAAAGATCTGGTAACATTGGACACTTTGAGGACTTTAGGAAACATCTGGCTGCAGATGTTTTGAATGATGCACTTCACAACCCAAGCAAAACTGGCTTTCTGAAATTGTAACTTTTTTTTTTTTAAACTCACTCTTGAAAAAGAGATTTTTAATCTCAGTGAGGTTATCCCTGGTTAAATAAAGGTTAAATAAAATAAAATACAAATTATCTGGGTGTGTTTTAATTTTTACTAATTTGTTTGTTCTGTTATGTTCATAGTGATAGTGTTATGAGCATTTCAGCTCAATAATTACATGTAATAAAATAGTAAAATCAGTATGTAAACTTGCTACATAAGCATGATGTCAATATCTGTCAGAAAAAATAAGGATTGTGATTTTTCCTATAACCAAGCAGCCCTGCATTATGGCATCAGAGGGGTCGCACAGCATTGGTTTAAAGGTTATTAAAATATGATGTTTCAATAGGAATAAAATCTGTGAAAAATGACCTGCGGAGTCCCACAAGGCCCAGTATTAGGACTTAAGTAATTCAAAAGTTGTTTAAATGTTATTTTGATCGTATCTGATATATTTAAATTTGTGATTTTTACAGATGACACTAATCTATTTTGTTCTGGTTATGATATAAACAGAAGATCCCGGTGACAATAATGAGGGAAGCTAGTTATACCTGACCAAACTCTTCAAAAACCACAGCTAATGTTACTTTTTTATGGATATTATTTATTTTAAGACAGATTTGATCCTGTTGATCCCAGCCTATCTAAAACCTTAGTAAACATTCTAAAATTTCAAAGTTTTATTTCCCAATCAACCAACTGCAAAACAGAATACTTCACTCTGAGAGGTAAAGGCTGAAATAATTAAAGTTTGTAACACATTTTTAACAGTTCCTCTTACTTATTAATGAACCAAATGACATAAATTGACCTCAGTTTGATTTACCTTTACAACATTATGAAAGACCAGACCCGTGTATCTCTTAAATATATTTAGACTGTGACATACAGCTGAATGTAACAAGTGCAGAAAAAGTTGAAAAAGTTTTTAAACAGATTATTGGTAGTGATCATAGATCATAAACTAAGGTGGAAATCTCATATAAAGCACATTAAATATAAACGATCCAAATTGATCACAATTTTTCAAAGTATTTGTCAAGTAAAACTGCTATAAGCTATTTTACTATTCACTTGTATTACCTTACTTGGGGAAATATGAAACAAATTTAGATCCAACAATCAAACAAAAAGGAGTATGCCATAATTTACAGGATGTGCTGGTGTTTGAATTAAAAAAGAACAAATATTAACAGAAGTGTTTCAGTTTGGGAGAGAAAGTTTTGGAATGAGTTCATGGATAAACTGAAATTGTGTTAAAAATCTTTGTAATTTTCATAAAATATATAAGAATGAAATTAATCACCTCTTATAATGTGTAGTGACAGCTCAGTGTGATGATTTTAAATATATATATGTATATATTTTCTTTGTCTCACGTTGGATTTTCTTAGATTGTACAGGATCAGCAAAAGTCAGCCACGAGCTTCAGTCTATCTTTTCCAATCACTGCAAAGTTTGTGTTAAACTGTTTTATTATTATTTACATTTATATAATTTAAATAAAAGTATTCCATATTTTGGATCAAATTTTAAAAATATAATTTGTTAAATGGAATAATAACCCCACAAACACAAATATATGGGTCCAAAGTTTTGAACATTAGTTTATATTTGTAAATGAACATTGTTGATACTTATTTGATAGCTCAGCAAATAAATAAATTAGACATCTAAAGTTGCTTCTACTTACAATTGTTTATATTTTTGAAAAATATTGGATTGTTTTCAGAAATGAAGTATTGTAATTCCACATTTATCGATTATTTAAAGAATATTGGGAACCAATAAATGAGATCAATAAATAGATGACTTGTCAGCGACTAAACTTCTTTTTTAAGAGCTATAAACTTAAAGCTTAAGATGCAAGGACTATTTTACGGCCGAATATAGCTTATCTTATTGAAATTAAATGTCTTTATCGATTTAAAGATACGATGGAAGACAAACAGACCAAACAGATAACCTACTTACTGTTTATGGATTATTTATGCATGCGCTTAATCCCTCTGCCTTTACTCACAGGCAGATTTTTGGCGAGACTTTGAAATCACTGGTGGGTAAGCTTGGATATTTACCACTGCTTAAATATAAACCTTAAAAATATAGTGTATTTATTTGTGGAGCGGAATACTACAGGGAAATAACAGCAAGAGTGATTGTGGATGAAGATGATACCTGCAAGTCGTTACTCGGGGTAATAATCCAAGTTCCTCCTTCATGGTAGTCGAGTGATTTTAGCTTTAATGACCGTTAAACTGAACAAAAATCGCACGTACTTTCCTAAAGCATGACGATACATAAAGGCATCGTGCATAAGCTTCATGAGTCGCTGTTTTTGTCTTTAAGATCAGAACTTTTGGTCAAATAATCGTTTATTTTAAATCGAGTTCCACTCAGGCATTAGCCAGGACACCTCTCTCCTTGGGTTTTCTCCCGCCTCCTAACATCATAACCAATCAAAGCAGCTCTAAGCAAAGCTCGTCGTATGATTGGTCATAGAATGGGAAGGCGGGGACCCTGGGCAGCAGGTGATTGGCTGGCTGTACTGTCACTCACGCGGCCCCTCAGCTGGAGTATAAAACCGCGGGCTGCGCTACGGGACACGATGTGAAGACATCAAGAGCTAGGAGCTAAAGCTAAGTACGAATATAACAGTGCAGAGACGTCCGTACTGCGCGTACACGCACACTGACACGCGCAGAGAGGGCTCACTTTGACGCACAGTGCGGGTTTTGCGGGTTGTTTTGCAGGATGTTTTATTGAGGGGCGTGTATTAGCCACTTCCTGCATGTTAGCATGAGAAGCTAAGTGTTTACCAGTCCGTGCTGGGGAGGCGGTAATTATTCATGAGCGAGCTCTGTGATTGGTGGTTTGAGGGCGAGGGGCGGGGCTTCGAGGGGTTGCAGAACACACTCTCATGTGTTTATGTGTGTGTGTAATATTAGAAACAGACTGAAGAGGAGGTGTGTGCAGGACACGGTGAGTATTGATTATTGCATTTGTCTAGCTGGTTTCTGTGTTTTCAAAATGTAAAAATAATCAATCAAAGTCTTGTTTGTGTAATTTTTGTCCACCTGATCTATGTCTGAATAGTCTTAAGCATACTTTGAACACCCTCGTAGTTTGCTTAAGTTTTTGTATTCAACCTTTACCTTTAAACTTAATGTAATAAAGCTTATTTTTTATCATTTAAACCCTTCAGTATTTTATTAAAACACATCCTTTAGGGCTGTTTATGGTTGTTTAAGATCACAACTTAAGCTGCTGTTTAAAACAATAAGGATAAGTTTTTTTTTTTTTTTTCAAATTGATTTTCTCAGATCTCTTCATCAAAACTACTTTAATTTTTGTTTTAATTCTGGATATTAACCCTTTTAAATGCAAATATTATATGAAATCTTACTGTGTTGGTGGAAAAAAAACAAAATGATTAATTTTTAATGTAAAAAAATGATCAGAGGAAGAGTATTTTTAGGTGCCATCACACACTTGGATATGTCAAAGATTAGTAAACTTTTATTTTGTAGTTATTATTTTTTGCTCAGCATCACATTTTAAGCTTTACTCATATTTTATCCTGTTTCAGCTATTTGAAAGTCCCAACTTAAACTGCTCTAAATGCATACCAGATAAATATTTGTTTACTTTTTTGCCCAAACCTCTTCAAGTGCATCTCTGATCAAAAACAATGACCTCTATTACAAGATTATGGATTTTAACTCTTTTAAACCAATTCCATTTGTAATGCCACCAATTTCTTGAAAAAAACCCACACAAAATGACAGATTGTTAATAATTTTGCAATGAACACAT
Organism: Scarus forsteni; assembly: GCA_036419115.1. Lineage (NCBI taxonomy): Eukaryota > Metazoa > Chordata > Actinopteri > Labriformes > Labridae > Scarus > Scarus forsteni. The sequence goes on from JAZDUH010000454.1 coordinate 152,163, forward strand.
TTTTTAATCATCAGTCCATTTTGTTCTATCTTCCCTGCAGCCATTTTTACTGTTAGCTTAATTTTTTTAAATGATATTTGACTTTTTTATCATTTAATTTAATGTCTTGATTAGGATGGTGCACATCAATAAACAATTTTGTAATCCACGGCATATCATAGCATAAACTTGTACATTCCTTAGTGTCAAGAATTCATTATCCAACAATAAGTTTTCAATTTTGAATTTCATATTTGTCTGTCAAATTGAACTGCTGTAATTTTTTCCACTGTTTATAAAGCATTAAAAAATCCTAGAAATCTGATTCATCTGATATTTTTATTTCAGGTTGTTATTTTAATTGACTGACTTGTTTAAAGTGAAAAAAGTTGATTTATTTAGTTGACTTAATTTACAGCAGATTTCATTGACCGAAATGTGAATTTTCATCAGCTAAAATTTAAACGTTTAGAGACTATTGGCCCTTTTCCATTAGCCCTACTCTACTCTACCCTGCTCTACTCTACTCGCCTTGTGCTGCTTTTCCATCAGCCCCATTCACCTGCCCAACGGGTTGCAGTGTCACTGAGCGGCACTGCAGTGACGTCATTTTGAGCGCGACTCAATCTGTGTCTTTTTGTCACAAACCGAGTAAAAAAGGAAAGCAGAAGAAGGCTGCAGGTGGTAAGAAGAAATACCCCTTGAGAAGCACAGGAGAGTTTTGGAAGCTATACAACAGAATGAAGCCGAGGACGAGAGCAATCCAGCTGCAAAGAAAAGACGTATGAGGGTAAGCTAATGGTAGCTACCGCTAGTATGCTAGGTCGTCGCACTCATGATTCATCGATGACGACATAGTCTGACCAATCAGTAGCCGACAGTCGGTGACTTCATCTTTTAGTATCGACTCTGCTCGCTTGGAACCAGAGCGGAGTAGGTACTAAAACAAGCTTGTTTTAGGAGGTACCGGGCTAGTGGAAACACGCTGCTAGTCGAGTAGAGCCAAGTAGAGTAGGGCCAAGGTGTGCTGGAAAAGGGCCATAAACTTTGACCAAAACTAAAATATAGTTAAGTCAAAAGACGTAAACTAAATTAAAAAGTGCTGTTAAAGTTAACATCAGACCTCCTTTGGTTCGCTCTTTAACTTTTTTACTTGTTAATAAAGTTCCCGTCTCTTCCTGCAGACGCTGTGATTGGCTGAAAAGTCCACAAAGACGATGATCAGGATGTCTCTGGATAACGAGCCCGTCCTCCCTCATACTGTAAGCTCCGCCTTCCCTGCAGCCGACAGCCTATCAGAGCAGCCGAAAGTCACCGGCCCCCTCTGCCCGAAAAACGGCCTCCATCCGTCCGGCAACAGCCAGCCTGCCATCGCGGCGTCCGCCCCCCCGGCTCAGCGAGTGTCTAAGAGGAGGTTCTCGATGGGCGTCGGCTTCAAGGGCGTGGCCAAGCGGCGGCGCCGTGCCAACAGCGACAGCCAATCAGAGCCCGTCCTGCCCAGTCACTTCCTGTTGGGCGGGAACATATTTGACCCGCTGAACCTCAACTCGCTTCTGGATGAAGACGTCAACAAGTGAGACGCTGTTTTTGATTTATTCTGACTGTGATTGTAAAAGATTTATCGATCATGATTGTGTCCTTTTAAAGTCTGAGGTTTTATTTAAAGCTTTTAACCTGTTCAGCCCCTTTTTTAAGCCTTCTGCTCCAAAATGACTTCCTCATAAAGAAAAGAGTGAATCTCTGAAACCACAAGCTCTAGTTGGTAGGGGTGGGAGAAAAAAATCGATTCACATGAGTAACAGGATTTTTTGTTTGATGATTTTTAAATTGATTTTTTTTGGTGCAAATATCAATTTTTTTTCCAAAATTTTAATGCTTAATTTTAGTTAATAATAAACAGCTGGTTAAAATATACTGCTGGGTTAAATTAATAAGGGATGCACCAAAAATAAAAATTTGTGGCCGAATACGAATAAAATATAAACGCTTGGCCAAATACTGAATATCCAATGCGGAGGCTAAGTAGTTCACTATATTTTTTAAAAGTGCATTAATAGCTTAGAGTACATTTTTAGACATGTTTTTCAAACAAAGTAGTTGTTTATTGAATATTATAACATTTTTTAATATTCCAGTAGCCTTTGCTTTTCAAAAAAAGCCCAACAAAATTTTTCATTCTTATTAACCCTTCAAACATGCATTAAAAAAATACTAATGTGCACTGAAGTGGATATAAACCAATAAACCAATAAACCAATAATACCAATAGTTCGGTTGCCGTAATATTTGGCCACCGAATATTTGATGCATCCTCAAAATTAATCTTTAAAATTCTGCCCTATTTTAACATTTTGGATTTTTGCATCCTGACAAATGTATCACCACCAAAATCGAATCGTTTTTATGTTGGGCCATTGTCAACACCTCCTGGAAATTTCAGCAAAATCTGTCCAGTAGTTTTTGTGTGATTTTACAAACAAACAAACAAATGCTGGGAAAAACAGAACCTTCTTGGCGGAGGTTATAAACATTTTAAAGACCTGTTCAGCCCCAAAGTACTGATTTTGGATACTCCAACAAAAACTTAAGAAACAGGAACTATTCTTGTAGAAATGTAATCATGCTGCACATCAAATTAAACAGGACATTTTCAGCTTATAAGCCATTTTTACACACACCAAACTAGGGCTGAACGATTTGAGAAAATAATCTAATTGCGATTTTTTTCCCTGATATTGCGATTTACTCTGCGATTGTTTCAATGTTCCTCATCTTCTGTATTCTTAAACAAACATAAGCAGTAGATCTTTTCATAATAAAACCAATATGACATTAAATTAATCTAAGGAAAAAAGATTTGAGAAAAAGTGGAGAAGTGAAGAACAGAAGAAAAATAGGTATGAAATTGGAATAAAAAATGGGGAAAAATTGGGAATTAAATTTGAAGTAAATTTCAAAAACCATGTAAACATTCCAAAAATGGTTCTGACAGTGGCCAAAAAAAGATGAATGGGGGCAAAATAGGCATAAAGTTGTAAAAATGAGGTTAAAAAAGGTAAAACTGGTCCAAAAGTGGGAAAAAAGTGTATGAATAGAGGTAAAAAAAATAGCCATGAAATTAAAAAAAAACTACATCACAATGCCAAAATGTTCAACACAATTTGGACTAAAAATATTGAACCTTCTGCAATTTGAAAATTGCAACAAGCCATACTGTGATCTAATCTAATTTGCAATTAATTGTTCAGCCCTACACCGAACACAACGTCAACACCAAACAAATGAATTATAAAATATCCAAATCTGTTTCACTTTGATTCAAACTTGTATTCCTTTAATGGATTTCTTTGAATTGGTAAATGTAGAGAGGTCTGCTTGATTTTTAACAAAAAAAAAAAACAAATTTAGTATTTATTTATTTATTTATTTTATATTTTTTTTATCAAAAACTGCCATGGATAAGCTGAAGAAGATAAAAACTAGGGGTGGGAGAAAAAATCAATTCACATAAGTATCGGTATTTTTGGTTTGATGATTTTTAAATCCTTTTTTCCCCCCAAAGTTTAAATGCTTCATTTTAGTCTGTGTTAATGAGTAACTTTTAGATGCAGTCCAGTCTTCTGAAGAGAGAGTATGAACAGCTGGTTAAAATATATTGCTGAATAAATCCTAAAAACAGACTCACATGTGATGTTTGTTTTTCTTGATATAGTCTGTAGGCATCATCATTGTTCATCTTTTTCACTGGGGTTAAAAAAGCTAAATAAAGATTGCAGAAATCGGCAATATCATGGAATCGCAATTTGCATTGAATCAGCTGGTTGCTTTCTAAGGATTTCTTTGGATGGGAGAATGTAGAGTTCTGCTTGATTATTTCCAGAAAGAAACATAAAAATATTTATTTATTGGTTTATTTTTATATTTTGTTGTCAAAAATTGCCATGGATAAGCAGAAGAAGATAAAAAGTTAGAGGGTGCAAACTAATGACATTTTTTAATGGATTAACTTCCAGTTACACAGAATAATAGGCTTGTCATGATATTCAATAAATCAATTAACCACACGATAAAAAAAAACGTCCTCCATAAATTGACACATGCATGCATGTTTGTTGGCGATCCTGGAGCCTTCGTCCTGACAGTCAGTGCTTACTGAGGCATTTGGTCTGCAAAGTAATTATAAATAAAACAGCACAAAATGGTGCGCACACAGACGGTGATGTTCGCTACATTACAAAAGAAATACAGCCCTTCAATACAGTTGAAAAGCCAGCATTTTAGGAAATAATACAAACATTTGTCAGACTGTACAAATTGACCAGGAGAACGTACGTACCACAAACAATTCCTGAACTGTGTAAACTACATCTTATTTATTTTTTTATTGTCTGTGTTTTTATTTTAGTTTAGTTTTCTTTTCAGACGCAGGGTCTATTTTAATTTTTTTTATTATTATAATTATTTTAATTTACATGTAATTTTTCCCAAAGAGATTCCATTTAATTATCTTTTTTATTTACTCTTTTTTTGTTTGTTTAGTTTTATTTAAAAGCTCTTGACCTTCCAATTACAGTTAAACACTTTCAAGATATTAAAGTTTATTGATGTTGATACGCTGTACTCACTCTATTATGGCATTTATTATAAGGATGGGAGAAAAAACTATTCACCTAAGTATCGGATTTTTTGTTTGATGATTTTTCATCATTTTTTTGTTCAAAAATCCTTTTTTTCCAAATTTAAATGCAGCATTTTAGTCTGTGTTAATGCAATCCAAAATCAGCAATATTGAAGAATTGCTTTTTAAATCAAATCGGCAGATAAAAAAAAATCATAAAAATGAAATCGGAAGAAAAGTGTATCATACCAGCCCTAATATTTTATCTTTACATTAATGAAAAAATGATGTTTCAAAATAATATTGATAATAATATCGTTTATCGGCAATAAATCTTTGGCCTACAGGATCAAATAGGATCCATGTCTCTATCATCAGGGTAAATTCCAGATGGTAGTCACAAAAATAATTTCACTTTATAATGGAAAGTCCATTTATGACATTTAATAATTCATATAAAATCTAAATATTAATTTATGTTTTAAAACGTGTGTTAATGCAGGATGACAGCCTCCATGTCTGAGCTCAGTTTGGTCTGGATTGTGGCTCTCTGGGTGAATTTCTAGGTCACAGAAGTAAAATCTTAAAAGTTTAAAACCGATTTGGTTTAATGTCCAAACATGACGACCCCGTATTCTTATTATTAATAAACAGAAATATTAAAATAAATCCAAACTTAGAAACTGAACCTCAATCTTTGACTCTTTTTCCTCATCAGAGCGACCAATCAGGAAACACCGAAGTGCTCGCCCCTGCCTCTGCGGGGGGAAGACCCCGTGGAGATCCTGGTGCCCCGGGACATCACTGACCCGCTGAACCTGAAGGGAGGGGGCGGGGACGGGAAGGAAGGGGGCGGAGTCCTGCTGTCGCCCCTGAAGATGAGGAAGAGGCACAGGCACCGACACCACGGGGGAGGAGGAGGAGGAGCAGCAGGAGCAGGAGGAGGAGGGGCAGCAGCGGAGGTCGTACCTGCACGACTGTTCCCCGCAGCAGCAGCAGTGGCAGGTGAGAGCGGCACACCTGGAGCTCTGCTGACACCTGGTGGCTGCAGAGGGGAACTACAACAACTATAATAACAGCCATAATAATAATAATGATGATGATGATGATAATAATATAAATAAAAATAACATACATAACAATTTAAATATAAACATATATAATAAAAACAAAAATAAAACTATAATAATTAAAAAATATAGATAATAGCAAAATCATAAAAACATAATATAATATAGAAATAATGATAATAGTAAAAAATAATAATGTAATACTCATCAATAATAATTATCATGGTTTTAGTAGAAGTTATAATTCAAATAATAACAAATAATAATATAAATAGAAATATAATATAAATAGAAATAATAAAATAGTTATAATCATAATAATTGTATGAAATAATGATTATAATAATAGTAATAGATAATAGTAATAAATAATCACATCAGTAATAATAATTTATAATGTCAATAATAGAATATAAATAAGTAAAGTAATAAAAAATAATAGTTATAAATAATTCTATCAGCAATAATAGATATATAAATTTTATAACAATAATTTTAATAGAACTAATAATGAAATAGTAATGATAACAGTGATAAATAATAAGTTATAAATAATTATATCAATATTAATATATATAGTTTAAATAATATAACTAATAATATTAATAGAAATAATAATAACAGTAATAACAATAATTGTAATAAATAATTATGATAATTATAATGAAAATGGTGCTGATAATAACTATGATAATAATAATTATTGTTATTATAATGACTTTATTTGTATATCACTTCTAAAAACAAAGTTTCACATAGCGTTTGACAAACAAGCTGGAACATATAGAAAGCAAAACACAAGAACTTCACCAAAATGGAAATAAAAACCAATAAACCTAATTTGTGTCAGAGAGCAATTAATAGACCGTGAAGTGAACCCAGACAACTCAAGAACTCTGCAACATGAAATGGAATCATTAGGACCAAAATAAAGCTAAACAAAGCATCAAAAGGGGCATTTAAAAAGGATGTGGAAGCAAAAAGGATGACAATTATAAAGAGACAATAATAGTAATTATAACCGCAATAACAGAGTAGAACAACAGACATGAGCTGGAGATCAAACATGCATTGATATTTTTTCTGCCACTAAATGCTGCTGTATAAAAACCTTTCAGAGAAGAGTTTTTAACAGTTTTTGCTTAAATCTCTTAGTCACACTCAGCCCTGATAAGATATATTATTATTTTAATGTTTTTTAACCTTTTTATGCAGATTTCATAGGTGGTGTCACTGGTTTGGTGGAAAAAATACATGGTTATAATATAGTAAAAATTTAAATCTGATAATAGTGCATCAACACCATTGTTTTACTAATCTTTGACGTACTGGAGAGTGTGACAGCAGGGAAAAAGTCTTCTGCTTCTGATCATTTTTTTATATTAAAAACAGCTATTTTGTGTTTTTTCCCACCATATCAGAGGAATAGTATGGGCTATTATGGGGTTAAAATCCATTTTTAAAAAGTTATTGAGTTTTGAACAGGACTGAGCTTCATGTTTTTATGGAAGTTAAAGTCAGTGGCTGGAGAATAAGACTACATGATGTGATTTTTTAAAATATTTTTTATTAACTCTTCAGTTTTAACAAACACATTGCAACATACCAATAAATAAACTTTGGCCAAATCAAATATGTTTCCGTCTTTAACACTTCCTGTTTTGACCACAGGGGGCAGTGTCGCACCGTCTCCGCTCCCCTGCGAGCTCAACACGGCCATCACCTGCCGTGATGATGTGGCCCCTCCCCCCATCCTGCCCCGCCGACACACACACCCCCCACCAGGCCAGGACCAAAAACACGGCAACCAGGGTGACGGGCGCCAAAAGAGGCGGCGCCGCACCACCTCGGCGAGGTCGGCGGGCTGTGCGGCAGACGCTGTAACTGTAGCAACCGCGGCTCAGCCAACCAAATTCCAGACACCGCTGGTGGGAGGGGCTAGAGTTGGCAGGTAAGACTAACTCTGAATCTGTATTGGCATTGAGATCTCTCTGCTCTATGGGGTCGTGATGGTGTGATGTGATTGGTTACCTGGTCACATGACCTCCGCTCTGCCCCCTGCAGGTGTGGCCTGCCCGACGCCGCTCAACTGTTACAGAAGAAGAAGGACAAACACCGCTACCAGCACGGCAACCACAGCTGCCACTACGGCTACCACGGTTTCTACGGCGACAAGTGGGAGGGGCGAGTCGGGGCGGAGGAGGATCCCAGACTCCGCCTCCTGGAAGCTGATTGGTTCAGAGACAAAAGAGTGCTAGACATTGGTTGCGGCACAGGTCACGTTGCGCTGGCGGTGGCCCGCAGGTTTAGCCCCGCCCACATCCTGGGGGTGGAGCTGGACGAGCGGTTGGTCCACGCCGCCAGACAGAACGTTCGGCACTTCCTGTCACATGACCTGGTGGTGGAGGAGAGGAGGAGGAGGGAGGAGGGCGGGGCAAAGGATGAGGAGGAGGGCGGGGCCGGGGAGCAGGGTGGGGCCAAGGAGGTGGGGGAGGTGATGGAGGAGTTTCAGCGGGCTCTGTCGCTGCTCCCCCTCCCCCTCTCCTTCAGAGTGAGTAGGGGGCCTCTCTCCGCCCCCTCGCTCCTCCCCCCATCGCCCACCTGCTCCAGGTTCCCCAACAACGTCACCTTCATCCAGGTGAGTCCCTCTGAACAGGACTTCCTTTACTTTAGACTTTAGATACGTCCCTTGGAACGCCCCCCTAAGGCCGGAATCCTCTACTTGGTATATAATCTGAATCTAACTTTCCCACCCTTTAACTGGACGGACCTTTAACTGGGAGTTGGTTCAACTTCCTTTTCCCTCGTCCTTCTTCCCAGTTCAAGATTCCCTCCTGAGGATAATCCCAGTGACGTATTTACTCTTTCAATTTTTATAATATTAAGTTTAAAATATATTTAAATAATATTTACTACCAAGTTCAATTAAACATACAAGGAATCAGACTTTTTAAGTCGGTGCAAAAACAATATCAGGGTTCTCACATGTCCAGGAAATCCTGGATAATAATTTACCAATTTTTTCAGTCATGGAAAAATTTGCAAAATTAGGGAAAACGTTAAATGTCCTGGGAAATTATTTACCTTCTTTTTACCTAGTTTGTGGGAAAAAAATCAGTCAGAGGAAATGAAGTAAAATGAAAATGAAACAATTCAAGGTAAGAAATAAAATTTGAAAATAAAAAAGAATAGTTAGAATTGGCAAAATAAAAATTAGGCAACTTAAACAGTAAATAAAAGAAATAGCTATAATAAAGCAGAGTCAAGAGATTTCCAGGAAAGAGTGGGAACCTCGATAGTACTGAAAATAAAGGTAAAAATAAGCTGGGAAGAATTATATCAAGTATAAAGAGAAATTGAAAATAGTGTTAAATTAATATGAGTATATATAATATAAAAAATATATTTAAAAAAAAACAAAAAAGAACAAGAACGATATCAGGGTTCCTGCATGTCCTGGGTTAGCTGTGTAATTAACTACTTTTCCAGTCATGGAAAAATATGGAAAATTAGGAAAAAAGTTAAATGTCCCAGAAAATTATTTATTGCCCATCTACCTTTTTGTGAAAAAAACAAAATAAAATAAAAATAAGTAAAAAGAAAACTATTTAACTTAAGGGACAACATTTATTATAAAAAAAATGCAAGTTAAGAAATAAAGTACAAAAATTAAAAGAATGATAAAAAAATTTGGCAAAATAAAAATTGGGCTACTTAAGCGGTAAAATAAATCAATATATATTAAAAAGCAGAGTCAATAGATTTCCAGAAAATAGTGGGATCACTGAATAGTAAGATGGAATTAAAGATTTAAGAATAGATAGATAATATTGCAAAAATTGATTTGTCTAAATCAAAAATATACAAAATTAAAAAAAGGTGCAAAAAAGAACAAGAAAACAAGCCAACAATAAATACAAAATGTGTGTTGAAGGAGGTACACAGCTGAGGACTGACCTTTTTTTAACATTTAAGTATATGTATATATTTAAAAATATAAATATAAATGCTTTGTACTGGTGTATAAATTCATTAATGCTGTGACTCCTCCCACAGGGCGACTATGTGTCACAGGGGGAGGCGTGGCCTGGGCGGGGCCAGTATGATGTCATCATGTGTCTGGGGGTTACCAAGTGGGTGCAGCTGCAATCAGGAGACGCGGGCGTGGCCACACTGTTCAAACGAGCCTATCAGAGCCTGTCGCCGGGCGGATTATTCATCCTGGAACCACAGCCGTGGAGGAGCTACAGCCGCAGCAAGAGAGCCTCGGTAAGGAAGGGCTAACGGTAAATTTACATGAATCATGCAGTAAAAAGTTATAGGGATTGTTATGAAAACAATTTCCACGATGTCAGGAGTCTGTTTGTGTATCAATGCCAGAGTCAATCTCTTCAACTTTTCCAAAATAACAAAACGCGGAAAAGTAATCATGACAGACAAATTTTAGAAATTGACGTACTGCAGCTTAACATTTTTGTTTTTATGTCGTACCTCATTTCTGAATCCATGACAGGCAGATAGAACCCATTCTTCCGCCAGTTAGCTTAGCTCAAACACTGGGAGTCAATAGGTAGTGTTAGCCTGCCTCTGCCAACAGTCATCACAAACTGTTTGCTTAGCTTCAGTAAGCTGTTTGCGTGTCATTCTTAAATTTGCAGGTAATTTTTATTTGATAAATGAACCTCCTCTGATCTCCTCTGATTGGCTGACATCCACAGCCTGTTGGTGTTGACTTTCCTTTTTTTCTTCCTTCAGACTCGGACCTTCGCTAACTTCAGAACTTTGAGGCTCCGCCCAGAGCAGTTCACCTCGTACCTGACTGACAGCGTGGGCTTCACCTCATACAGACTCCTGACACATTCAGGTAAACACTCTCTGTCCAATGATGTTATACTCTCAAACATCAGGCGTCACACCTGAATGTCAACTCTCTTCACCATCTGCCACCCATAACATGCCATTTAACTGGAAAAAATAAATCAATAGGAAAGAATAATAGTAAAAATTTTGATTTAAATAATAATGATAATCATTTAAAAGTGATAATAAGAATAATAAATTAAATAATAAAACTACGGTAATAAAAAAATGATAACAATAATACATATGAAAAGAAAAAAACTAGAAAAAAGAATTATGAAAATACATGTTAAATAGGAACTCCAACTTCCTCATTTTTAACTACATTTTCAACCTTTTATGTGTGATTTACTAACTCCCCTCACCACCCACCACCACTTGCAAGGACATTGAACTGTGAAAAAAATGAATAGATAAGAAAGAAATAATAATAATAATTAAAGTAAAAAAGATGAATTTCAATAATAATAATAATTTTTAAAAACAATAATAAATTGAATAAAATAATAATAAAATAACAGTAACAAATAGACAAAATAAAATAAGAATGCTAAATATAATAGAAAAAAATAATCATAATAAATAAATATGTTAAATAGGAGCTCAAACTTCTTTGTCCTTGTACAACATTTTCAATCTTTTATACTGTTTGACTAAAAATGTTCAATAAACTATTTGTTTCATTTGATTGTCAACTTCCCTCACCACCAACCACCAATTACAAGGCCATTGAATTGTGGAAAAAAAATAAATAAATAGGATAGAAATAATAAAAGTTAAACATATAAATTTAAATAATAATGATAATAGTGATAATTTTAAAAAATCATATTAATAAATTGTAAAAAATAATAATGATAAAATAGAGGTAATAAATGGACAAAAATAAATTAAGAATAAGAAATTTAAATAGAAAAAAATGAAAAGTTGTAGATAGGAACTCTAACTTCTTCGTCTTTGTAGTGTGATGTACTAAAAATTTTCAATCAACATTTATTTCATCTGTCAACTCCCCTCACCGCCCACCACCAATTAAAAGGCCGTTCAACTGTGAAAAAATAAATAGGACGTAAATAATAATGACAGTAAAACAAATTAATGTAAAGTGATAATAATAATACATTGAAAAATAATAATGAAATAACAGTAATAATAGAAACAGTAAAATGATTAGAATAGGAAATATAAATAGAATAATAATCTAAATACATGTTAAGTAGGAACTCAGACTTCTTTGTCTTTGTAAAACATTTTCAGCCTTTTAGATATTGGGATTTAAAAACAAAATAAAGAATGAACATCATTTGTTACATCTGATTGTTGATTCCCCTCACCACCCACCACCCATTATGCCAATCAGCTGGAAAAATAAATAACAGAAACAAACTAAAGATAACTCTGCCCTGTTTTTGACCTTTAACCTCTCACTTAAACTCTTCTGCAGAAGTCTGGTGCAGTGTTAAATCCATGGCGTGAAACTCATAAAGCAAAACGAAGAACATTTGTACAAGAACATGAGCATATTGTCATTTTTCAGGGTTACATTTCTTTTCCATTCTGAGCTTCAGCAGGTCCTCTCGACCATGTCTACATGACTGAATGCACGGTGTTTCTGCCATGTGATTGGCTGGTAAACAACATGGTATAACAAGCAGTTTTATGTAAGAAAGTAGCGGGTAGATATAAAATAATGGACCATGTGATGTGAAGAGTTTTGAGGCTTTAGAGGGGCGCTTTGACCTTTAAATCAACAAACCCAGTTCCAATGAAGTTGGGACACCCGCAAAAGCAAATAAAAACAGAATTTAAAATTATTTTAAAACCTTTCTGACCTAAATTCAATTAAATTAACAACAGAGACAAGATGTGTAAGGCTTGAAATCTATTATGTTTTACTCATTTTCAATTTGATGTAAACAACATGTTCCAAAAAAAGCTGGGACAGGTTCATGTTTACCGCAGTATTTCATCTTTTTACCTTTTAATATCACTCTGTGAAACTGTTGGACTTTTAACTCTCTTAGTTCTGTCTTTAGAGCTTTCTTAACGTTTAGCTGTGTTTTTGGAGCATGTTGCAGGCAGAAAATTTAAAATGAGAAAATTTTTGCAGAAAAATACAGTTTATGAGTTTGGACATTAAATATTTTGTCAGTGTTTAGTTGAATAAATCAGGTTTACATCCTTGTTTTCTGTTTTTGTTTAACTCAACATTACCTGTGGTCTTTGCCAACACTCAGGTGTGCTCAGCCTTCTGTGTGTTTATTGGCTGACGGCTGATCCAATCAGAAATAACCTCCATGTGTTTGTTTAAAGGTAACCAGCGGCCCATTTACATGTTCCACAAAGGCCCCGCCCACAGGAAGTGATGTCATCAGGGCATCGTCTCATCTTCATGACAACCAGCAGGTGACTGACGAACGGAGCGAAGGGACCCCTTTTGGTGAAGGTGGGTGGGCGGAGCCTATCTTTGACCTGGCCCTCAAGCTTGCTGCTGATTGGCTGATGACATCACAGGAGAAGAGAGACGTGATTGGACAGCGGATATCCTGTTAATATGGTTGATCAGTGCAGGCTCTAGAGGCTCAAAGGATTATGGGAGATGTGTCCTCCTGACTCTCATTGGTGTGTGGACACTAACAGGAAGTGGCACATCCATGATGAGGTTTTTCAGAATAAGATTCTCGAGTTAAACTTAAAAAGAATCGATCAACTTCAGTCATATTGTTACTCGGACGTGTTTCCTCTTTCAAAGCTCTGAAAATAAAACAGACTGAACTAGAAACAGAAAACCACTGCTTTATTTTTGTTAATAAAAGGATTTGAAATGTTTAATCTTTCTATGATGTCGGGTTCATCCTGGCATGATGCAAGACATTCAGTATTCAACAACAGTGTGATAAATAAAAACTGTTAAAGCTCAGGTGGATTATTTTGTGCCTCACATGTAGGCGGGTGTTTTTTAAAAACCGGTGCACACAGAAACAATATAAATGGTCTTTTAAATACTGTTCAAAACCTTGTTACTACATCTGTTATGTTTTTTTTCTCTATTTCTGTGCACTAGCTGGTTTATTTTCATATCTGTTCCTACCACCATGTTCTGATGGTGTTACGGTTTAACGTGATGCCATGTTAATTGGTGACGGCAGGCGTGTTGGGTAAGTATTTCTTTGCTTTAAATCCTGTTATTCAACACTTCAGGCTTTTTTGGAGGTGGTGAAGTTTGTAAAATCATCGTTAAGGAGAGACAGGAAGAGTTTGTTGGCATGTTTGCGTGTAAATGTGATGAAACTGCTGGTTTATAGAAGGGAAAAAGACAATATAAAAGCAATATTTCCAAAAAAAACAGAGCTGTATTTGGCAGAAATCAGGAAATATTCTTTAATAAACAGTAAAACAACTGTCATGCATTGTAAAAGAAAGCAGAAACAGACCAATATTTGTAATTTAACTCTTAAAATTAAGAATAACTTGTATTTCAGTCAGTTACTCTTTCAGTCTCTGGATTTGTTTTCTGTTTCTTTTTCCCACAGCAGGAGTGACTGAAGACTCGCAACCGAAGTTTGTGCTTTATTAAATGAGATGAACACACAGGAATCAGAGTAGGCAGCCCTCTGATATGCAAAATAACATTTTCTGCTTCAATAGATATTGTTAATGCTTATAGTGACTTCAAAAATACATTGATATATTCTGAAAAACATAATTATAGCCTGTGTTGGTGAACAAAACATGCAAGTGTCATGACTAACATCCTCTCAGAAACGACTTTTCAGTAATAAATCAAAGCTAAAGGCTAAAAGTTAATAAAATCATCAGAAAAATTGATAAAACTCTGATATATGTGCTAATTTAATCTGTTTAAAGTGTTAAATCAGACGTATTAAGTCAGTAAGATGGCCAACAGTGCTAAAGTGGGTGTGGCCTGTCTCACAGCCCCAGCTCTAGCTCCGCCTCATTTCCATAGTAACCATTGTAGGCGTGGTCTGGAGAGTCGAGAGTCAGCCCCTCCCCTTTCTCCAAGCTCTCCTCAGGCTGTTGTGGAAGCTCCTCCTCCTCTGCCCCTCTGACTCCGCCCTCTTCTCCGTCAGTCCCTGCAGCCTCCACAGTGTTCCAGCTCAGGTGTGGATCCGCTTCCGGTTGGGCGTGTTCAGCTCCGCCTCCAGGGCGCCGGGGTCGAGCCATCAGGGGGTGGAAGGTCAACAGAAGAGTCTGGGGAGGGAAAGGGGGCGGGGTCAGACTTTTTCCTTGTGACTGCTCGACAGAAAGTCTCCAGTGCAGACCAAAGATTCATTTTGGTGATTTTTTTTTTTTTAAACTTTGTTCAAACGGTTATAATGTGAGGTCAAAGGTCACCCTCTGGCGGTTCTCGGCGCTCCCTGCGCTGTCGTCCGCGGTGTCTCTCTCTCCCTCTTGCTCGCCCACTCTCTGGCCCAGTAACACGAGCTCGTTGATCCAGAGGCTGCTGTTGGAGTGAAACACCTCCAGGCTCTGCACACACATGCACACACTGTCACCAACAACAGCCTGTCTGTGATTGGACGATAATGTTTGATTGACAGCTCACCTCCTGGGAGGAGTCCACCTGCTCCACGGCCTGCTGGAGGTAACATCAAACTCTCATTATGCATCAGTCAGTCTTCACAATCATCTACAAACTCACTGGCCAAATTATTAGGTACTCACTCGACAGCTCTGTAACCCTTCAAGCTCCTTGTTTGTACATTTGTGTAAACTTTTTTTCATAGTTTAATTAGTTGTGTTTATACTAGCAGCATATTTTTAAGAGTTATTTTTGATAGAATCCCAAACCTTTTCTTTGCAAGGTCTGTAGGTAGCTCTGGGAAATATTTGTGTCCACCTAATACCTTCGTGACAAAAATGTCCCCATTGAAACCCATTCAAAACACTTTTTGATCCCACAGTCATTGCAGGATAAAAACGTGCATCCAGTCAAATTGGCTTTTCACTGTGGACTATTGACTTCACAATTCTACTTTTTTACCTTTTCAGCATCACAGATTTTGTCTTTTCAACACAACATGAAGCAATTTTCCCAGAGAAAGTTGTGTTTTTTGCATTAAGGGTCAATGCAAAATGCAAATCAGCTATGGCAGCAACTCAATGCATTAATGCATGTCGACCCGGTCAAGACGACCTGTTCAAACCAAACATCAGAATAAGTGATTTTAAGAGACTTTGGAAATGGCCTGGTTTTTAGTCAACAGGGATTTCCTCGATAGGCTTTGCCTAAGCCATCACTTAGGTTTACAGAGGATGGTCTAAAGAAGAGGAAATATCCAGTGAGCTGCAGTTCTCTAACCTGACATACCAGATGGACAGCTCCATAATGGAAATATTTCTCTAATCCATCTGGGGAGAAGCCCTGTGAAAATGTTTTCAGGGGCAGAACCTTCAAAAAAACAGCAGCTTGTGATTGGACGATCAGTCAGCTCATCACACTCATCACAGACCAATCCACATCAAGCAGCACTGCTATGATGTAGCATGTGTGGCGGCTAAACGTAGTGGCTAATGGCTTACATGGGCAAACAACAGTTAATGGCCACTACTGTTAGCCGCCATGGCTGATGGCCATTAACTGTTGTTTACCCTTGTTAGCCGATAGCTTAACTACCTTAAGACTATCATTTCACATTAAATTATACCTCACAGATGTATCATGGATCCATCCTGCCTTGGATCAGGGGTTCAGGCTGCTGGTGGTCCCTCAGTCCCACTTGAGCATGGTTCAGACCTCACAGCCTACCTGAGGATTGTTGCTGACCATGCAACATCACCAAGAATTAAGGAGCTTATAGGTAAAAGTGGACTACCAAGGTGTACCTAATAAAGTGGCCAGTGAGTATGTCTCTTATATTATGGCATTGTCACATGTGTGTGTGTTACCATGTACTCCAGCCTCTGCTGCTCTCTCAGCTGATGAACGCCCTGTAAAAAAAATAAATATAAAATAAAATCGCCAATCCGACTGAGCAGAATAACATTTCTGATTTGGAAGCTTGCTTGATTTGCTGAAAGTTTAAAAAATATAAAAATGTTGAGCTTGCCAGGGAGAAAAATGGTGATTTAAGACCTTGGGATTAATCTCACATTTAAAAAAAACTGAATTTGAGTCCCTGTCTGAGAGAAATGAATAATAGACGGACTGATCCTTTAAGCGTGTGGCGCTGCAGTTCCCTGAACGTCCACTAGGTGGTGCTGTCAGCCCAACAGAGTTTAAGACGAGCTCTGATCTGAATAAATGTGTTTGTTTATATCAGGGAAACTTAAAAACTATTTTAAAAGGCTACAAAGATTTTTGTCAACGAGTCAGAGGTCCAATAATTGAGGACACCTGATAATACTGTAAACAAAATGTCCTTTTACTGAGAAAAGCAACAAAATTAAGAACTTAAAATATAATATTTCCGTTTGACATACATCAAAATAAAAAGCAGAAACATGAATCCAAAATAAATACATCAGGAGAGGGTTAGAACAGCTTTTGTTTAAAAAAAAAAAAATTTAATGTTGCTGTTTTTGTGTCATAGATGTGACAAGAATCCAGCTTATTGTGATTTTAGCGCTTTTATTTTTTTTTTCTTTACTGTGCTGGTTGGAGGGAGAATAAATGCACGTTTTCAGACCTGTCTTCTTTAAAAAATCTAGTTTTCTCTGTCTACTTTTCTTCTAGCAGCCAACATGAAACACGCCATTGTGGTGTAATCTATCCTCCTACAGCCGGCACAGTGTGCGAACGGCTCCAAAAACGAAAGTGAAAGTAAAAACTGCTCCCTCTGGCGGTCTGTGTAACATGGAAACTAGTCCAGTATGCACGTGCTGATCCAACCAGACACACAGTAAAGGAATATCAGTTTGGAAAAGTTGTTGGTTATTCTGTTAAAGATTTTAGATTATGTTATGAAAAGAAATGTGTTATGTTATGTAAAGAAACATGCATTAAAGGCCAATAGAATAAAATGACATATAATATCATAGTTTTAGATTTATTTGCTGTAAATGGAATAGGTGGAAATATTTAAAATTATTGAAATAAAAATGTACAGAATAAAGTGTCATTCCGGATAAACGATCACTCTGTGCAGTACATTAAGTTAAGTGACAGTGTGATGACAGCAGTTATAAGAATAAATATAAGAATTGATTAATGTCATTATTATTTGGTCAAAGTTGGTCATGATTTTAGATTCTGGTGGTTGCAGTGAATCAATTGATTAACTCTTTCAGCTCATTTCCAAGCCTGCTGCTCCAAAAAGACATCCCACAAAGAAGAGTGAATCTTTGCAACCACATGGGCTGTTTGAATCACTTTGGTGTCACAATAAAAGTAATCCTCACCTAAAAAAGAAATATTTTCTTATCATGAATATCTCTTTAGAAATGATGCTGGAGTGGCTGTAAAACTCTAAAAACAATTTAGCTTCTAAATTATGAGTAAAACTAAAGTTATTAAAGATATAAACTAAAGATATTTTAGGCTAAAGACTAAAATTAAGAAGTGTTGTCAACACTAACATTGGTTAAGCCAACTTAAGTTTTTGAGTAGTTTTAACCTGTCTGTGTTAATTCAGCCCCAGTCACATATTTCTGTTTCTCATGGCCATTGTGCATGACTGTTATAACTGACCACGCTCTTATTTGTATAGCAGTTTTTATACATTTTTTTTTTTTTTATCACAAAGTGTTTCTACGATGGCTTATTCACTTGAAAAAAAAATCTGCCTGTTTTTACGAGATACTATCTGGTAAAAACAGGAATTTATTTTTGAATTTCCTGTTTTTATGAGATACTAAGGAATCTTAAAAGTAATTAACATGTTGATTACATGTTAGACCTAATTCAGTTTTATTTCTCGCTGGGTTTGAAACATTGGGAGATACTTGTGTCTTTGAGCGGTGTAGATGGTATTGTTATTAGTTTGTCCACGTTGCGTAGACAAGGGCCGACCTTACCTGTGTTGACCACTTACCTGGTTGATAAATGCAGCAGCCAGTCTCAAAGCAAAGCGTCAGGGAGAATCCTGTTTTTACAAGATAGTATCTCGTAAAAACAGGCAGATTTTTTTTTTATTTTCAAGTGAATGCAATACGCCACCGTATGTTTCACAAATAAAATAGAATTAAAAAGTGGAAAAACAGTTGACAATTGTGTACAAATGAAAATAAAAGAGCCCACCTGCCCTCACAATTCACATACAACACACACACACTAAATCAAACACTCAAAGACATAAAAGGAAAATTTAAACAGAAAACAGAATTAAAAGACTGTGGATGACCAAGGAAAGGCTATCTTTAATTAAAATGAGGAAACACAGGAGCTAATGCTTAAATTAAAATTAAACATCATAAGAAATTAAATAAAATACTACAGGGAAAGGAAGGTAAATAATAATAATAATAACTTTGTTTATATAGCACTTTCAAAAACATGGGTTTACAAAGTGCTTTGACAGCAGGCAGGAACATAAGACAACAAAGCACAAGAGTTTAACATCAATGGAAAAAAGAACAACCAAAGAAGGTTTAATAAAATAAATAAAAATAAAATAAATAAATAAACTAATAAAATACATTAATAAATGAATAAAAATAAAGGCAATAAATAAAATAGTAGAATATAGATAATAAAAGAGACAGAACAGTAACAACATTAGCTTAAAAGTCTTCAAAAAAACAATCTGAATAAAAGTAAATAAAGACAACAGTCTGTTAAGATAACAAATAAGAAGTCAATAAAAGATAAAGAAGCTAAAATTATTTGAGCAATGCCTAAAAATAAAAGGAAAAAAAGACTAAAATACAAATAAAAGAAAAAGAGACTAAAACACAAAGAAGGAAGGAAAATAAAAGACTAAAAAGACAACACCGCATGAAAGCTATTCTGTAAAAATATGTTTTTAAAATGACTTAAAAGAAGCAACAGACTCCACACGCCTTGTCTCCTCTGGCAAATAAATAAATGGATTAATATAACAAAATTTTAATGAATAATATGGTGAAATCAGATAACCTAAAACTAGATGTGTAAAAAAAGAATAAAATTCCAAATAATAAATCTGAACTGAATTATAGAAATAAATCAGATTAAAAAGGTAAAAAGAAATAATAATTATAATCAGCTAGAAGCCAGATTAAAAGAGTAGATCTTGATTTTTCTTTCAAAAATATAAACAGTGGTGGTGGAGTGGCCTTCGTGTTGACGGCACTGACCTCTGAACTTTGGCTGGACTCTGAGGAGGCTGAGGAAGAGGAGGAGGAGGAGGAGGAGGAGGAGGATGAAGACGTTCTTCGACCCAGGTTAGGGTACGGCTGCAGAGACAGGAGGCCAGTCAGGTCAGCAGAGTTTGAATTACAGTCACAAACATGCACATGCCAGTACACTTGTTGAACTTCTCTTTATGCCAGTAGCTCATCGGCTAATCACATGGCAGGAACCTAATGCACTGAGTTATGCAGACATGGTGGAAACGACCTGCTGAAGCATCAGAACGGAGAAGAAAGGTGATTTGAGTCACTCAGTCTGTCAGAAAGTTGATGTACCAGGTTTTTCACCATCAATCATGTCTTTTGTTTACAGAGAATGGTCTGAAAAAGAGAAAATATCCAGGTCAAAGCAGTTGGAGATGATAGCAAGAGCTGCTGAAGACCATCTCTGAGCCCACTGCACATCCAGCAGAAGACCAAACCTGGTGTCACACCTGTTGGATAAGAACAGGAAACTGAGGCTGCAGAGGAAATCTGCAGCAACAGGGATGCTGTGGTGGAGATTTGGACTGCCAATACAGTCTTACAAAACTAAAAACAACAGCAAAATGTTACCCTTGGATTCTGTTTAAAATACACCCGTTCGTCCTCTTTTGGCTGTTTCCTGCCACAAACATACACACACTGTAAAAACATAACAGATACATTGTTTTCTGTTTTTTCTTTGGTCAGCATTTTTACTTCCCTTGGTCATCTTTTGGCTGTTTTCTGCCACAACTTTAGCTGCTGTGAAAACATAACAGATACATTGTTTTTCTGTTTTGTTTTTGTTCAGTTCTCTTCATCAAGCTCAGCACTGATTAAAATAATTAATATTTGAAAAAAAAAATTATCTGTTATGTTTTTACAGCAGCTGAAGTTTGGCAGAAAACAGCCAAAAGAGAACAAGAGGAACTTTAATCTCATTTTTTTTTTATGTTTTCAAATGTTATTTTCAAAATTTATGTTGAATTAAAGGTGCTATGAGGAGAATCTATTTTCAGTGACATAAAGACTCTGCTACCCATGAGCACGCGCGTTCCAGTAACCTTGAAACTGGGAGTGACATCATCTCCGACTTATCGGCGTTGCAGTTGAAGTCAGAAAAAAACATGCCGATCTACCAGGCTATTGTTAGCTGTTGTTAGCACGCCCTGTGTTGTTGTTCACAAATATCACATAAAGAATGTGATTATCACTATGGCAGCATTTTTGTAAATATAAGTCTAACAATACTATGTATACAGCTGATCTAGAGCGACACACCCCAGTCAGAAGTGCAAATAAATGGATTATTACAGGAGCTAAATAACTGTTCACACTGGGGGCATCCATCTTCCATTGTCAACTCGGGGGTGGCGAGGTTTCACCGAGTTCCCAGTAGGAAATTCCGACTTCGGGGGACGTTCCAGTTGCAGTTTCCTACTCGGAACTCGGAAATTCCTACTTCTGACTACAACTGGAACGCACCAAAGACGTGACCCAAGCCAAAGCATGTGTTTGTTGTGATGCTAATGAATGCAGCTCGGACCTTCCTCAGAACTCTGCATTGCTTTACAACTTCTTTTTTCAACAACTTACAGGATGCAAAGCCACGAGGTAATGTATCTCTTTCTAGTTACGTAGCAGTAGTTTTTGATGTGTGACAACAAGCAATTTTTGGAAAACTTAGTATCGTAGTTTTGTAGTCGGCTATATATCTCTACTTACAGCCCGGTGCTCTAAGACGTGTCTGAATAATATAAATTTGCTCTAGTTTTAATTGTCTTGTTCCTGAAGTTGAGTATCCAGGCCAGTCCAGCCCTGTCCGACCCGACCAGAAGGTTAAGGAATAGCATTTATAGATTACCTATTTAGATGCTATAAAACTCATCTTAAAGTGTGTATTTCCATCAGGCATATATCTAAAAGTGAGACTTTTTTTGTAATTACTTAGAAACTCCTCATAGTATCTTTAACTATCCTCACCAAAATTATTTTTACTCTCTTAAATAGAGTTAAAGTTATGGTCAATTATCACCTCTTTGTGGCTGAAAAAAGCCAAATAGCTACCCAAGAGTTAAACAGCACAGCAAATCACAACATTTTAACACACGCTCTTTAGAAAAAACAGCTTCCCTTTTCATCCTCACAGAGAGTTGAGGAGTTCTGACTGCATGCAGATCAGGCTAGGCGTTCCTAATAAAGTGTCCACCATGTGTGCTGCTCTCACCGTGGTCTGGTAAACCTGCTGCTGAAGCTCGGGCTGCAGGCTGCTCTGTTCCCATGGTAACTGTAAACATCACACACACTGATGATGCTGAACTCACGTGAGCGTCAAACTGTCGGATCAATAATCAAAGTTCTTACGGGAGCCGCTCGACTCAGATCCAACAGACACACCGACAGCACAAACACCCACATGGTCCTGATCCAGACTGGTCCAGGTCCTGGTCCTGATGCTCTGATGATCCGGCCCTGATCCCCCTCCTGCTTTATTGTCTCTGAAACAGGAAGTGGCCTGTCATCTTGTCCCGCCCCCCTCCCACTGACAGCCGCCCATCAACACAAACAACATGATTAATGTGCATGTGTGTGTGATCAGATCTGTTTACATGCAGATTAAAAACACTCCGGGTTCAGACTAGGGCTGAACGACTTGAGAAAATAATCTAATTGTGATTTTTTACACAATATTACGATTTACTCTGCGATTGTTTTAATGTTCCTCATCTTATGTATTCTTAAACAAACATAAGCAGTAGATCTTTTTATAGTAAAACCAATACGACATTAAATTAATCAAAGGATAAAAGATTTGAGAAAAAGTGGAGAAGTGAAGAACAGAAGCGAAATAGGTATGAAATTGTAAAAACTGGGTAAAAATGGTAGGAAAGCAGAAAAGGTTAATAAATAGGTGCAAAATAGGTATGAAATTGCAAAAGAAATGGGGAAAAATGGCAAAAAATCCAAAAGTGGCTTCGGAAAATTGATTATGGCAGCAAAATTGGGAATTAAATTTGAAATTAAATTTCAAAAAACATGTCAAAATTCCAAAAATGGTTCTGACAGTGGCCAAAAAAAAGATGAATGGGGGCAAAATAGGCATAAAGTTGTAAAAATGGGGTTAAAAAAAGGTTATGGTCCAAAAGTGGGGAAAGTTTATGAATAGAGGTAAAAAATAGGCATGAAATTGCAAAAAACTACATCACAATGCCAAAATGTTCAACACTTTTTTAAAAAATATTGAACCTTCTGCGATTTGAAAATTGCAACAAGCCATATTGTGATTTAATCTAATTTGCAATTAATTGTTCAGCCCTAATTCAGAGGATTCAGGTGAAGGGGATTTTAGAGCCTCTCAACATTAAAACTAGGGATACTCCGATCAAAATTTTCTGGCCGATCATCAATCTTTTAAAAGCCTGACCTGCCAGTACCCATTATTTTTTTAACTGACAGCATACACCTTCAATATTCCAGTCTTATTTTATTGAATAACATTAAACAATACTTGTTACAGCAATGCCTTGTTTTAACTGCACATAAGGTCGTTTATCAGTTCCTTTGGCCTTTCATTATCCACATTTAAAATTAAACAATAATTGCGCAAGGGGTTTCACTGTAGGCCTGTTTTTAACCTCTTACCAAAAACAAAGTGCACAGCAGTATTTTGCTTTTACAAATAAAAGAAATCTCAAGGTTTGAGGTAGTTAATAAAATAACCTCCAGAAAAAACTAACAACACAACAACACAAGACTGTGGCTTAATCTGACACAATGATTATCAATAAGCAGGTTCAAAAATGGCATTAGTGTCAATAAATAAAAAAATAAAATAAAATAATTAAGGGAAATGGATTAACAGGCAAGTTCTATGATTAACTGGTTTCAGTAATAACAATTGAATTTAATAAGGGATTCAGTAACGGAATGAATCAATACGATAAATCAAAAATGGTATCCGTATCAATAGAATACACAGCAGTCAGTAATATAATCAAAATGAATTATTAAGCAGATTTGATAATGACATAGGTATTAATTAAGTATTGCATGCATCCTGTACCATTTAAAAAAAAATCCTAAATCCTAAAGTTTAAAGGAATTGTTAAGAGAATCATTAAAGAATTGGACTGATGGGCTTATTCAATATTAATAAAACGAAAGGATTTGATAAGGGAATAAAGAGTTGGAATAATACATATATTTGATTATTGATTTGGTATCAATAACATTCACATGAATCAATAAAGCTAATGTTAAAGCATCAGATCAATGAGCAGAATGGTGTACGGCATTTGTATTTCTAAAATTGACAGGAAGCAATAAGGGAATCATTAAATAATTCAATTAGTCTGTAAATTCTACTGAAACATTACTATCAGTAAAACTAACACGACATGGTTTTTTTTAATCCATTTAAAATGTTTTTTGTTTTTTTTTCAATTAATAATAAATTTTAAATATACCGTGCCATCTCTTCTGACAAAACATCCCCTGTGTGGCTGTAGTTCTAACCTCCAGCTCACATGAATGTTAAAATAATATAAAATCAAACTTTTACAGGAAATTACATTAAAATCATCTGAATATTTCTGAATTAAAACACTGTTTGGCTCTAGGGGGTTATAGATAACTAGGAATATGTTTCTTTTTAAAGAACAGCCCTCACTTACCCCTCTGTAGATTCATGAAGTGAGAAAATAAAATGTAAATAGTTGTTTATAGGTAAAACTATATGTCCTCATTCATGATGATGTGCAGGACCACATGATGTCCAATCCTGTGATGAAACAAACTACAAGCTGAGTAAACATGTTACAAAAGATTTACTGACATATACACTCACATATACACACACAGGCTAACCTCAGGGTCACATGATGGCCTCATGAACTTTAATAACCTTTCTGTTTGTTTAATTCACCATCACATCTGTGAGGATGAAGACAAAATAAATCAACCACCGCTCAACCACAAAGTCCAACAGATCAACACGACACCTTCACAAAGAACCAAAAAAACAAAAGAAAAGTATTGGACATGCATGTGGGGTTTAAGTACAATTCCTTAAAGTGTTATCAAGTGAGGGATGAACATGGGGCTCAATTACTTAATACAGTCTGAAAATTTACCCATTAAGTCCTGGAGCCAGAAGGAACATGTATGAGAAATTTAAGGACAGTCCTTTGCAGTGTTCTTGAGATTTTGCATTATCAAGTGAAGGATGAACCTAGGTCTTAGTGACTTTGACTTTGAACCCCCATTCATGTGAGTTGAAGAAGATTTTTATGCAAAGTTTGAAAACTTTACTGAGTGAGTTTTGTGTATTTCTCTGTCAAGCAAGAGATAAACATGAGTGTGATAGTGAGGCTTGTGTGAGCCCAGCTGCAGGGGGAGAGAGGTGTGGGGCATGGTGTGTGGAAGCAGTGTCAGGTTAATTGACGCAGGTGTCCACTGATTACTCTCTTCTATTCTCCCTGCAGTAGCATGCTGGAGTGGGCAATTCACTCACGGCATTCAGACAGTGAGGAACACCTCCTCACTGGAGAAGATTTATGTTAAGTGGTTTAAAGCTGAAAAGGATCCTGTGGAGCCCAGGGCACACTGAAGACTGTTTTATGTTCATTGTTAAGAAGCCGTGAGTGAATAAAGTGTTTGTTTGTGCCATCTGACGTGTGGTTATTGTGCTGAGCGGACCCTGCTAACAGCAGCCTTTGTTACAATGAGGCTCTGTAAGATTGAACTCTGATATCAGATCTCCAAAATGTAACCTTTTCATCCAAAAACCAAAGTGGACATTTGTGCAAAGTTTGGAGATGAACCTTCAGAGGCTTCTTGGCACATTGCATAGACAAGAAAGGGATGAACCTGAGGCTCAATTAATGAAGTCTTTGCCCCGAGGCAGCCAAAATGAAACCTCTTTATCCACAGGTTAAGTTTGAAGACAATCCTGTACTAAAAGTGCACTTCAGATATAAAGACAGGGATGAACCTGTGGCTCCGTGACCATCACTTTAACCCTTGACTTCTGACTTTTGAATTGTATTCCATTTATTCTCAAGTTAGTTTAAACATTTAAGGCCCTAAGAGAGTATATGTGTCAAATTTCATGGCTGCATCACCATTTGAACAATTGAAATAATGAGCATTTCACACCAGTGGCGGCCATCTTGAAAAATGTCTGCCATCTTGAATTTTGGAGTGTCTAATGTCATTTTTCAAAAGAGTTGCCCTTAGAGAGTATTTGTGCCAAATTTCATGCTAGCATCCTCATGTGAACGATTCTTCCGAAATGTGCAATTATCTGCTGCACTATTAAGCAACTTTTAATATACATACCCAGGAGTGTTCTTGAGAAATTGCATTAACAAGTAAGGGGTGGACATAATTACAAACTTTAACCACTGGCCTTTTATAGATTCAACCCATTTACGCTGAGTCAAAGTTGACCTTTAGGTAAAATTTGAAGACAATCCCTTCAAGTGTTCCTGAATCAGTTTAAACTTTATGTAAAGTTTGAGGAATTGCTGAAAATACTCTTGATCTTACATTGACAAAAAAGGGCTTCAAGACTTTAACATTTGAGCTCTGGCTTCCCAAATTTGACCTCTTTAAACTTCAGTCAAATAAGACTTATTAAAAAGTTTTTAAAAAAATCAATGAAACAGGTTTTGAGATGTCACATTTAGAAAGATGAACATGGGGCTCTGTGACTTTAAACTTTGAACTCATCCCAAATGCAAGCAATTTGTCCCTGAGGCAAATTAAACATAAATGCAAAGTTTGAAGACAACACTTTAAAGTCTTCTTGAGCCATAACACTACAGAGGGGTGAACGTGAGGCTCAAGAAATA
Organism: Scarus forsteni; assembly: GCA_036419115.1. Classification (NCBI taxonomy): domain Eukaryota; kingdom Metazoa; phylum Chordata; class Actinopteri; order Labriformes; family Labridae; genus Scarus; species Scarus forsteni. The sequence goes on from JAZDUH010000454.1 coordinate 178,799, forward strand.
AAAATTTCGGAATTTTGCCAGCTTTTGTTTGTTTGTTTGTTTCACTGTTAGCAACATAACTCAAGAATTTATGGATGGATTTTGATGAAATTTTCAGGAAATATCCAGATTGGGACAAAAACAAACAAATGATAAAATTTTGGGACTGATCTGGATCACCTTCTGGATCCTGGATTTTTTAAAATGATTCTTTACTATTGCGAGATATGAGCATTTTCAGCATTTGTGCGTATTACTCCACCAAAAATAGTCAGGGAATTTGGAAAAAGAAATACAGGACAAGTTTCCAACACGTTCTACAAGATATCAAAGATTGATCTGATTCCCGGCAAAATTCTGGATTCTCTGATCCAAAACAAGAAAAATTTAGATATCCTTGGAATTTTAGTCATAGCAAGGGAACAAATAAAGACATAGACTTGAAACAGATGTCAAAATATAGCCAAGATACTGTTGAATCTGGAGTGTTCAATTTTATTTGTTGTATCTTCAAAAACTTTGGAGCTAGATCCAGAAGAAAACCAAACTACTACTGAACTACTGAACTGAAATAGATATCATTATGAATCCAGTTGCTGATGGTATGTTTTCACGGTCAAGGCATCTAAATATTTCAATTAAAAAGGGTAGGACTAATTATGGTGAAAATCACAATATGGGTGAGGACTGTGGCGCTGGGGGAGGTCTGTGCTCTCCAGGTGCTTTTCTAGTATTTCAAATGTAATCACTTCATTCTTGAGTCTAGAAAAACATACATGCAACGTTTGAAGACAATTCCTCAAAGTGTTCTTGAGCTAACAGGAAAGAGATGAAGCTCCATGACCTTAACATTTGACCTCTGTTTTTTTTTTTTTGAGTCCGGTTTATCATTTATGCAAAGTTTGGAAACAATCCCTTCAAACTTCTGAGCTATTACACTAACATGAAATTATGAGTTTGCATGCAGCATTGATGAAGCCGGGGTCCCCTCCATGCTACTTAGTTTCCTCGCTGCTACTCTGTGCTAATTTAGCCACATTTGCTAATCTAACCTTTGTCAGTTTCCTGTTTGGTTGATGACTTGGTGTCTTCGGACGGGGCTTTCTGCCAGTGTTGTTACGACGAGTGAAGAAGACTTGTTGTGAATTTGAGTGAACATGTTGAGGCTGTGGTTGCACTGTCTTTTTTTGGTGCAGATGTGATGCTAACTCTTGGTTGCCATGGGAATGTCTGATAGGACTAAGGTAGCCAAATCGGAAAGGTTTCCTTCTGCGAGCAGGAGGAAGAGGAGAAGGAGGAAGTGGTGTTGCTATGTCTTCCTCATGGCTAACATGCTTGTTAGCACCTGTGTTAGCCCCAGATCCAGAATATGAATCTACTAGCTCCTTTTTTATGTTAGCATGAGCATTAGGGCTAGGGACAGGCAGTTGTGAGATGTACTTAGTGGGGGCAGTTGGTTTCATGCTAACAGTAAATCCCTCTGATTCGAGCCCCTTGGTAACATCTTCTCCACTAAAGTCCCCTCCTACATCTGTGTTAGCATCATATCTACTAGCTCCGAGGCTAACAGTCATAGTAGTAGACACTGTAGCTGTGTTGTAATATTTGTCAGTGCTAGCACCACGACTCAAATCAGCTCCAGTATCTACATTTGTGTCGAGTGACATGTCCTTCACATCGCTAAGAGGTTCAAAGCCATGTTCAGAGCTGGATGCTATGCTAACATTGTTTGCCATGCTGCCAGCAGTGGGGCTAGCATCTTCGGGGTTGTTTGTAGTTTTTGTTTTTTCAGTTGTTTCTGATCTGGAGCTCAGGTCTGTAAGTGAACTCAGACGGACCTCAGGATTGTGTACAGGTGTTGGGATGGGTTTAGGATGAAGCTCAGAACTCTGAGACTCACTTGAGGAATCCAACCCTGTGAGATTTGATTTAGGTCCAGACTTTGACACTACAATCTCTTCAGATTCAGAGCTTTCTGACTCAAACACCAGAGAGGCTGGAACAGAAGGAGGGGTGGAGGAGAAGGACAGAGCCAAAGGTTCTTCCTCACTGCTGGAGCTGTCCTCATTACTACCTGATCCATGGAGTCCTGGTCCAGGTGAGGCTGAAGCCACAACCTCTTTTGGGTCATCAAATTGCTGAAACTCCTCAGAGCTGTCTGAAGTTAAACTTGCTTCAACACGAGAGGGGAGTCGGGTTCTGAACTTCTCCCTAACTTGGGATGGGGTGTTGTTTGGTAAGTCCAAGATAATAGGCAATACAGCCTGATCTATATATATATATATATATATATATATATATATATATATATATATATATATATATATATATATATATACTGGTTCCATCAAGGACTTGCTGGGGAATTTTCTGATCCTGCTCTGGTATGGTTACCTGAAGCGGCTGCCAGATTCTCTGATCCAACTCTCCTGGGGCTGAAAATTTCTTGACTTGGATTCAAACCAGGAACCTTTAGTGTAACATCAGACTCCTGACTTTCTTCAGAACTGTCTGAAATGAAAACAGCATCCATTTGAGAAGGAACCTGATACTATGCTTTACACTAATCTGCGGTTGGTGTCGTTTGGTATGCTCAAGCTCATTGGCATTACATCCTGACCTGGACTGGCTGGGTTGAGCCAGTCCCTATATCTTCTATGGAAAGATTTTACAGGACCATTCTGAACTTTTCTGCTGGCTCCTTCTAGGATACCCAAATCAGAGATGGAGGATTTTGTGGGGCTCGTGACTTGCTTAATGGAATATCCTGATGTACTCTTGATAAGGACGGTGGCTTTCTTACTCTCTGAGCTGAAACTGGTCTGGTTTTCTGGATTTGACTGGATTCTATTGATGCTAACAATATTCAAATTACCATCAGAGCTAATGCCAAAGCCATCCCCCCTGGCATGTGCCCAATTGTTAGTTGTACGTAAAACACTCTGATGCTTCTCTTTGACTTCCATCCTGCCCAGATTATCTGAGACCTGATCCAGAACCTCTGCCATGGTCTTGGACACCTCCTGAAGTCTTAAACCATCTTTGTTGTTGTTTTTTAAGCTATCTGTACTCAACTTGACCCTATCCTGGTTACCTGAGGATGGACTTGTCAATTCCTGAATAACCAGATCCACATCTATTAAGTCTGTTGTGTCGGAAACAGAAGATGGTGGTCTGTCAGAAGTGGTCTTGCTGTCCTGAAGGTACTCATTGACATGGCTGTTGTAAAGTCCATCATCGTCATCAAAAAATGGCCCAACAGTAGTATCTTTGCTGTTGTTGAAATCTTCCGACTTGGTGGTGTTTTTCCCATCAGATTGATCAGTAACAGTGATTGATGATGGGCTGGCCTTCTTTGAGCTGTTGTTAACAGCGTCAGATTTATCCCTATTGATCTTTTTGTGATTCACCTCGGACTCGATGAAGTCATCAGAATCATCAAGAAGAACCAGTCTTTTCTTCCTGGAGTTTTTAAAACCATTGACTTTCTCATCAGAGGAAGATATCAGTTTATCGTTCATGATTTCCTCTGATGAATGAAGAAGTGACATGATTGGCTGGACCTCCTGTGATGTTGCCTCCTCACTGCTGTCATCATCACTCTCAGTGTTGTCATCTGATCTTTAAACAAACAAACAAATGCACAAATAACCAAAAAGGTCAAACAAAAATAAGGAGATGGTCTTTAAATGGACACTCATACCCGCCTCCATCCATCCCACTTCCTTCCTCCTGTTGCTCAGGAATGATGAAGATGGCGAAGCTCAGGGTGATGTTCGACTTCTTGTCCTCAACATTCACAATCATGCTGGGCGGAGCTTGCTGAGAGGCCCCTCCCACTGCGGGGAACACGACAGGCAGCTGGGAAAGAAATAAAGCAGTTTTGATGCTTTGTCTTGATTTTCAAGGCAGGATTTGGTCAAGAGGGTCAGGATTTTTGTTTGTGATGAACTTTTTATTTTGATTTTGGAATATTTAAAAAAAGAAATATATTTATACACACATATATATATATATATATATATATATATATATATATATATATATATATATATATATATATATATATATATATATATATATATATATATATATATATATATATATATATATATATATATATATATATATATATATATATATATATATATATATATATATATATATATATATATGTATATATATATATATATATGAAAATAACAAAACAACAAGAACAATAGAAGAGAAAGAAAGAAGCCCACCCAAACAACATCCAGGCCTCTATCTACACAATATAATTCTAAAAAACCTAGTTATTTAAAGGTGCTATGAGGAGAACCTATTTCTGGTGACCTCAGAACTGGGAGTGACATCATCTCCGACTTATCGGCATTCCATTTGAAGTGGGAAAAAAACATGCCGATCTACCAGGCTATTGTTAGCTGTTGTAGGACGCCCTGCGTTGTTGTTCACAAATATCACATGAAGAATGTGATTATCACTAATGCAGCATTTTTGTAAATATAAGTCTAACAATACGATGTATACAGCTGATCTAGAGCGACACACCCCAGTCAGAAGTGCAAATAAATGGATTATTACAGGAGCTAAATAACTGTTCACACTGGGGGCATCCATCTTCCATTGTCAACTCGGGGGTGGCGAGGTTTCACCGAGTTCCAGTGGGAAATTCCAACTTCGGGGGATGTTCCAGTTGTAGTTTCCTACTCGGAGCTCAGAAATTCCTACTTCTGACTGAGATGGTAGTATTCCCTCGGTGAAGTCACATCCGCTCAAGTTTTACCGCGATCGTATCATATATCTCATAATAGGGTGTATAAGCGGTCATTATTCCAGCTGTGTCCTTTTCACTCACTTATCAAACACAAAACTCTGCGGCTGATGATGCAGCAGCATCCTCTGTGAGTTTACCGCGGTCCGTCTGCAAATGTCCTCACTGAGATTTGTTCCGCCTATGCGGAAGTCATCCGCCCTGTAGTCCGGATGAATAACGGCACCGGCCACACGCACACACACACGCTGATTGGCTGATGCTGCACAGCCACGCGACATCGCCTGAATAGATCAACTTTTTTTAACTTTGACATCGCGATTTAATGAAGCGGTCGCCTTGTCGCCAGCTGTCGCGTCGCGGGAGGTTTAGCCCCGCCCCATCGCGGCTGTACATTGACTTTGCATGGAGAGTGATCGCTGAGGTAGTACAGGTAGCGTCCGGTGTGAACGCACCTTAAGACGTGTCTGAATAATATAAATTTGCTCTAGTTTTAATTGTCTTGTTCCTGAAGTTGAGTATCCAGGCCAGTCCAGCCCTGTCCGACCCGACCACAAAGCTAAGGAATAGCATTTATAGCTAACCTATTTTGATGCTATAAAACTCATCTTAAAGTGTGTATTTCCATCAGGCATATATCTAAAAGTGAGACTTTTTGAAATTACTTAGAAACTCCTCATAGCATCTTTGAGTTCTTATGTAGGTCATTTATTACAATAGACCAAATCTCAAAGGCTGAGTCTTTTGCTCCATGGATACGGGATATCTCTAAATAAGCTATGTCCAAATACATAAGAAACCAAGCTTGAACAGACAGACAATGAGGGGGTTTCCAGTGTGTAGCCACCAACTTTTTTTGTGGCCGTGAGTCCAGCCAATACTGCCTATCATTTGCAAACCAGTCAGCAGGAGGTCATTTAACATCAGAATTACCGGAGGTAGTGCTATGCCAAATATTGCATAGAGGTTAGATGCAACTGACCTCCAAAATGCTGCCACTGGAGGGCACTCCAAAAACGTATGCATAAACGAGCCAACTGCTTTTAAAGAGCAGAAACAACATAGAGAATCAATGATGATTTTCATTTTATGCAATTTTTTAGATGTTAGATACAGCCTGTGAACGAAACTGTAATGAATTTGTTGATGATCAGCGCTCCTTGAGGCAAATCCTATATTCAGCCAAACTTTATCCCAATCAAGAGCAGAATTCATATCAGGGATATGTGACGTAAGAGGACTGTGCAACGGGATGTTGTCAGCAGGCACAGCAGATCTTAATTGTAAAAATAAGACAAGAGATTTACAAGACAGATCATATTCGTTGAATTGGTCCTGAAAAGAGAGTAAGCCATCTTCACCAAAAATATCACCAAGAGTAGCTATACCCTTGCGCTCCCAGCTAGAAAAAAACAACGGGTTTGCCATTAATCATCGGTCTTTTATTATCAAATAAAGAAATTTGAGGGCACCATGCTGAAAGGCAACCGCTACGTTTTTTTGCCCTCCTCCACACCGACAGCAGAGGAGGGTCGGGATTGATCGAACTAAGGGTTTATTTGTAAACTTTGTCCTGATGTCCAAATATGGTCACTTCCTCTTTAGCTGACTCATCAAAATGTTTGTGAATTCAAGGTGGCCCTGCCTTAACCCTCTCTTTGTGGATTTTTTGACTTTGAACTGGAATGTGCATACATCACACAGGGCTGATCAGGAGTTTGGGCAATGACATCTATCGTTCACTGGACTTTGTTCCTAACGGTCACCATGTTTGCTTGATTTTATCTTTGAACACAATCTTTGTGTCAGATTTCACAATTTTCAAACCACATCACACTGCTATTTTTGGCTCACTTCCCTTGTCTGGTCATTTTTATTTTTTTTGTTGAGGTTGCTTCGCACTCTCAAAAAAACAAACTCTGGTTTGTTTAGAAGTGATCCAAGACTAAACTGACACACCAGGCAGACACTTTGGTATTTGCTACTCAGGATATATTTTACTTGTTGACATTTGGGCAGCAGCCAATAGAAAGTATTTCAGAAGGGCCCTTTGAGAGATCAAAAGAGCTCCAGCAACACTTGTCGTTCAGGAAACAACTTTATTAGACCGACGTGTTTCAGCTTGTGGTCTTCATCAGGGTCATCAGACATGCATTAGAAACAACACTTAAAAATTGGCAGGGTAAAACATTTCCAAGAATTGGCCAGTCATGTGAAGTTACACCTGAAACAGCCAATGGATTGGCTGCAGGGGTGTGTCAGTTGAGTCACCATGTGATTTTGGACCAGTGATGTGCTTGTGGGGGGTGAGGGGACGTGTCCAAAGGGAGTTATCATCGGCACCATTTTGGCAAAAGGCCTGGAAGACAGCTTCCATAGGATGGTGCTGGCACTGGCAGCCATTTTAAGAAGCTAGTTGACCAGAGGATCAGTATAACGTTATATATACTATTATATAAAATGCTTCGATCTTTTTCCTCATAAGATCAATATTGCCACCACTTTATTTTGTTTTATGGCTTCTATGCCAAAGAACAACAGTAATGTGGGATGTTTAACCTTCTTAAAAGGACTGTGAGGAGTTTCTAAGTAGTTACAAAAAAGTCTCCCTTTTTTGATATATGCCTGATGGAAATACACACTTTAAGATGAGTTAAAAAGCATCAAAATAGGTTAGCTATAAATGCTATTCCTTAGCCTTCTGGTCGGGTCAGACAGGGCTGGACTGGCCTGGACACTTAATTTCAGGAACAAGACAATTAAAACTAGAGCAAATCTATATCATTCAGACACGTCTTAGAGCACCGGGTTGTAAGTAGCAATATATAGTCGGCTACAAAACTACAATACTAAGTTTTCCAAAAACTGCTTGTTGTCACACATCAAAAACTACCGCTATGTAACTAGCAAGAGATACATTAGTTCTGTACTTTGCATCCTGTAAGTTGTAAAGCAATGCAGAGTTCTGAGGAAGGTCTGAGCTGCATAACAACAAATACACACTTTGGATTGCACACGTCTTTTGGTGTGTTCCAGTAGTAGTCAGAAGTAGGAATTTTGAGTTCCAAATAGGAAACTGCAACTGGAACATCCCCCAAAGTCGGAATTTCCTACTGGGAACTCGGTGAAACCTCGCCACCCCCGAGTTGACAATGGAAGATGGATGCCCCCAGTGTGAACAGTTATTTAGCTCCTGTAATAATCCATTTATTTGCACTTCTGACTGGGGTGTGTCGCTCTAGATCAGCTGTATACATAGTATTGTTAGAAAGTGTTAAAGTATATTTACAAAAATGCTGCCATAGTGATAATCACGTTCTTCATGTGATATTTGTGAACAACAACACGGGACATGCTAACAACAGCTAACAATAGCTTGGTAGATCGGCATGTTTTTTTCCGACTTGAACTGGAACGCCGATAAGTCGGAGATGATGTCACTCCCAGTTCCAAGGTTACTGGAACGCAGCATTATGACAGTCACTGCGCGAGTTCATGGGTAGCAAAGTCTTTACTTTGCCGGTAATAGATTCTCCTCACAGTCCTAAAGTGTCTTGCAACGGGACCAACTTTGCCATTCTTTATATTGCACTCCTGTGTTCAGTGATGTGTTTCCGAAGGGAACGAAATGTTTGTCCAACATATATTTTGTTGCAGGGACATTGTATGATATTAATCAAATTTTTGATTAATCATTTTCTATTTGTTGAATGGTTAAAAAATGAGTTTTTTTTTAGTGTATTGACAATTTATGCAGGTACCACACTTAAAATTGCCTTGAATAGGAGTTGTATTCTCGCTTTTGTTTGTAATACAATTCACACGTGCTCGGACCACTCTGTCTCTTATGTTTCTAACTCTTTTAAAGGCTACTAAAGGCAGAGTTTGTAAAGGAGGTACCTTTGAAAAACATATCCAATGGTAGATTCTGCCATTCATATTCATTAATTTGAACCCCTTACTCTTGACAGAACCCACCACAGGATGAACTCAAATCCTTGACAAAATCCTTAATATGAAACTACCAAAAGTGCCCCAACTTCCGGCCAAACAGTGTTGGATGCTGATACCATGTTTGTCTGTTTCACCTGTAGATCTTCATCGGAGGAAGAGGCCGACCAGGAATCATCATTCAAGCTTAGCTGCAGACAGAGAGGGGAGAGGTCATCACAGGGTCAAGGATGACATTCTTTACGGAAGATCACATTAAATCTTTGATCTCCAGGTTCCTACCATTCAACTCTTTATGTTGAAGCCAGTGAGTCCCTGTGAGTATTCTCTTGTATTTGCGTTACTAAATTGCCTTGATAGGCAAAGAAAAATGATGAAGGCCTTCGACCCATGACCTTCAAAAACTAATCAGTCGACTCAAACAAGCAACAGGTGATGAAGAGGCTCATGACTTTTGACATGTAAATAATAATCTGTCATATTTGATGTATGTGTGGCATTTATGTAAAATCTTTATCTTTGCAAACTCGTCCAAACTTAATTTTTTTTCAATTCACAAAATTGCTTTCAGACTTTGTGAACATGAGGCTCTCTGACTTTCAAATCTCTGGTCAGTTAATCCTTGAATATGGATGAACATGTGGTCAAATGTTAAAGAAACTCTTCTGAAGGCGTCCTAAGGTATCTCCTTCATGAGGCCTTGACCCATGCATACATGAAAACATAAAAAGAGCATCAGTTAAGCTAATTGCTGTCATTTTAGATGTTTGCGTGAAGTTTAAAGAAAATCCTCATGAGCATTACCACGTGTCTGGCTTTCAGACACAAAGAGCCTCTTCGGCCCTTTTCACACATTCACCCTGCCTTTCCCCAGAACATAGCTGGAGAACTGAGCTCTGACTTTCTCATTCATACTTAATTGTCAGCAATTTCAAGATAATTTCAGGGTGCTTCTGCAAGTGTTAATTAGGTATATGAGTTTCTTAAACCTCTTAAATTGAATCAGTTTCTCCCTGAGGAAGCATAACAATTAGAATAAAGTCTGAGGGAAGTTCCTAACAAGCTATCTTGAGGTATCACATTTACAAGTGAAGAATGGCCAAAACATGTGACCTCCAAAACTCTAATTTCTTCATTTATTGATGTAAATGTGGTCAAAGTTATGTGAAGGTATGTTCATACAAGCCAATTGTTTTTTTAAGGGTTTAAAATGATATGCATGAAAAAACTTTCAATAAGCGTTTGATTCTAAGAATTATCAGGCCTTGAGATGGTCTATAATTGGCAGAAAAATTGGTTTTGATGCTTTTTTCTCAGTGTCAGATTGAAATTAAAAACTCACACTTGTGGTCCTGGGACAAAAATGTCAGGTACCCGAAATCAGTTGTAAAAATATTACATTATGAATTTTCTCCACTTTAAATGGGACAATCTTTTAAAACTACTTGAGCCTGAAATACAGGGAGTATTTCACACATCTCCTCTGTTTTATAATCCAGAAAAAATTTCATTTCAAGAAGTATTTGAGATTTATCTTTACTGTTTTTATTAGGCCCTCAGCTGGTCAATGATTGGCAGCAAAATTGGGTGATAAAGAGTAGTAAATTATCCTTGAATGAGAAAATATTGTGCCATCTGGTAAATAAATATGAAAATAAAAATTTTAAAACTTGTATTCCAAAATGAGACTTTAACATAAAGAACTGCATTAGTCTATGTTCAGATAAATTTGGAATCAAGATGTCCTTTTCAATCATTTTTAAAGTGACATTTTTTTTAATTTATAAACAAATGTGCATTTTTTGCAGCCTAGCTGTTTAAGGAACAGACAATTCATTAAGTCTTTAAAAATGAATATCCTCTGGAAAATGGAGCTTTGTTCATTTAACACAGCTAAAATGACTCTCATCTCAACATCTCAATGGCAGTAAATGTTCCAAGGGTCTCCAGGGTTAAGCAACATGTTTTGGTCAGTGTAGGAAATCCACTCATGTACAGGGAGAACCAGCACTGCCCGCTGACCCCCCGTGCAGTCCAGTCATGTTTAGACTTCTTGAATGAGGACCTCAGTGAAAACTCTTTGGACACTCCTGGTTTAAAGGGCTCTTTGTCACATCTGTACTGAAACATTTGAGCTATAAATGAAGCCAAACAAAACATGAATCATGTTTCTCAATATGCTCAAAAACACAAGCCGGAAGAGAGAGGAGTATTTATGGTCTGTGGTTCAAACTCATAAACAGGGACTCACATCCAGAGTGCTGATTTAGAGCAGACCGGAAACAACACCAGCACGCACACGGAGCTGCTGCTGTTTTTATCCCGGCTGCTCCTGTCACATAAATCTGAGCTTGTTTCATCTTAAGTCTCCTCCTTGCTCTAAAGACTCTTAAAGGGATCATCAGGAGCTTCACAGTATCTCCATCAGTTCATTAAGAGCGACACGGTGGAGCAGCGGGTCGGTTCAGCTGCTTCACAGTGAGATAACTCCAAAGATACAAAAAGATGTTGATGAAATTTTCAGGAAATGTTGGTCAAGTCAGAAAGAAGAAATTATTTAATTTTTTTTAGGGTCAGGTAATATCAATAAATCTGCTGGTTTTACCAAAGCACATCACATGACCTCAGTTTTATTCCTCCTTATTCCAGCTTCCTGTTAAATATATAAATATATACAAAACAAAGGTAGCACTTGAGAGATTTTTCCACGTGTGGAATTATCTGTATTTGTGTTACTGGGATAGAGTAAATTAAGGTAAAATTCAGAGATATTTGAAAACTCCATCCTCGCCTAAAAAAAACTTTTTTCATAATTGTGAATATCTTTTTGGAATGATGCTGTAGTGACTTAAAAAATCTAAAGAATGAATAATACATTATTTGTACATCATCTCTGCAAAGGCGTGTTGTTATAAACTGATGCAGAGCAAAATTAGAGAGGTTTTTTAACAATATGGTAAGGAGAGCATTTTGAAAAACTGCATCTTGAGCCAAAGGTAAAAATTACTGTATGTGTTTGGTCAAACAAAAGCCAACATGACTGTAGTCTCAAAGGCAGAGTTCACTGCTTTCTGCTGTTGTGTCAAGGAGTTTTTCTCCTGAGCCCCAGCAGACCCAAATTTGGGTCCTTTGTAAGGTGTCCTTGCTTAAAACAAATTAAACCACCACCCAGCACAAGGACTATTCCACAGATGCCCTAAATTAATTACATTAATTACAAATATCTTTCTGTTATGGTTAATACTCCAGTATGTAGAAGCCCTTAATTGAAGTATTTTCAATATTTAATTTAGTTGACTAAATTATTTCAGGATTTGTACTGTAAGCAGTGTTCAGTTTTTTACTTAGTTTTAGCTTTAGGCTTTTGCCTAAAATGTCTAACAATTAGTCATAGTTTCATCATCTAATATGTTTTAATTTTTCTCTAGTTTAAGTTATGAAATTTCACATTTAAGTCGATGAAATCTACTGTAAATTTAGTAGACTAAAAAAAATATATATATGGATGTGTAATATAAGCTGTGTTCACTTTTGTTTTTCAATTTTGTCTTAGATTTAGTCTTTTGCATTAAATGTCTTATAGTCGAAGTTGTGGTTGCACATCGAAATTGTTTAAATTTTGGTCTAGTTGTAGTTGATGAACTGATGCAGAGCAAATCAAAGAGGCTTTTGAACAATAAGGTCATGCGAAGATTTTGAAAAACAGTCTGTATTCAGCCAAAGGTAAAAAAAATAGGTGCATTTTGCCATTTAAAAGCCAACCTGACTGTAGCCTCAAAGGCACAGTTCACTGCTTTCTGCTATTGTGTCAAGGAGCTTTCTCCTGAGCCCCAGCAGACCCAAATTTGGGTCCTTTGTAAGGTGTCCTTGCTTTAAAACAAATCAAACCAACACCCAGCACAAGGACTATGCCACTGATGTCCTAAATTAATTACATTAATTACAAATATCTTTCTGTTATGGATAATACTCCAGCATGTAGAAGCCCTTAATTGAAGTATTTTCAATATTTAATTTAGTTGACTAAATTATTTCAGGATTTGTACTGTAAGCAGTGTTCAAATTTTTTTATTACTTAGTTTTAGCTTTAGGCTTTTGCCTTACATATCTTAAGTTTTTATCATAGTTTAGTCATCCAAAATGTTTTAATTTTACTCCAGTTTAAGTTGATGAAAATTCACATTTGAGTCGATTAAATCTTTTGTAATTTTAGTCGACTAAAATATATATGGATGTGTAATTTAAGCTGTGTCACTTTTTTTTTCTATTTTGTCTTGGATTTAGTCTTTTGCATAAAATATCTTATAGTTAAATTCTTGGTTACACATTGAAATCGTTGAAATTTTGGTCTAGTTATAGTTGATGATCTGATGCAGAGCAAATTAAAGAGTGTTTAGAACAATAAGGTCACGCGAGGATTTTGAAAAACAGTGTGTATTGAGCCAAAGTTAAAAATAGATGTACTTTAACAAAGAAAAGCCAACATAACTGTAGCCATAATGGTCCAGTTTACTGCTTTCTGCTGTTGTGTCAAGGAACTTTTCTCCTGAGCCCCAGCAGACCCAAATTTGGGTCCTTTGTAAGGTGTCCTTTCTTTAAACAAATTAAACCACCACCCATTGTAAAGACTTTTCCACAGATGCCCTAAATGAATTACATTAATTACAGATATCTCTCTGTTACAGTCAATACTCCGCACGTAAATGTTTATGAAATATTTTAAATGCTAAATTGCAAAATCTCATGAGGGCAGAGTTAAAGCAGACATTCACTCCAGTAAGATGTAAACAGAGAAGCAAGTGACCAAAGGCTTTTGCTGTGCTTGTTAATCCATCTCACTGCATGTTTCTTTGTTTTAGTTTGAGGGCTCAGATGAGAGGGAAGAGGTGGACGGCTGCAGTGCTTCATCTGCCGCACTGCCTATCAGGCCAAAATCCACCAGACTTCATGGGGATGTGTAATATAAGCAGTGTTCACAGTATAATTTAAATTTAGTTTTAGCTTTAGTCTTTTGCATAAAATGTCTTTAATTTTAGTCATAATTTAGTTCCTAAATTTTAATTTCAGTTTAGTTTAAGTTAATAAAATTACACAACATTTTAGCTGATGAAATCTACTGCCGATTTTGTCAACTAAACTATGGGCATGGATGTGTACTGTAAGAAGGGTTCACATCTTTTAATTTGTTTTAGCTGAAGTCTTTTGCATAAAGTATCTTTTAGTTTTAGTCTTAGTTCAGTCCTTAAATTGTTTTAATTTCAGTCTAGTTTAAGTCAATAAAATTACACATCATTTTAGCCGACGCAATCTATTGTAAATTTTGCAGACTAAACTATTTCAGGATGTGGAATGTATGCATTGTTCACAGTTTTTCAAATTTAGTTTTAGCTTTAGTCTTTTGCATATAATATCTTAAGTTTTGGTCATAATTTAGTCATCCAATTTTTTAAAATTTTAATCTAATTTTAGCTTATTAAATTTCTAAAATATAATAAACAGATTCAAAATTTGTTGGATTTTTTACACATTTGAAAACAAACACTGTATGTGCTTTATTATTAGGCCCTGAGATGGATCATTGATCAACAGCAACATTAGCTTTCTCTGTGCTGGAACTCTTAACTGTAAAATTTGATCAGCTTTTTTTGGTTGGGAAAAATGACAATGACAAAATATAAAAATTGAAAATTGGAAACTTGTTTTTCAAATGAAATCTTGACACAAAGGAATGCACTAGTTTATGCTGTGATGAGTTTGTTTTCAGTGGGACTTTTTTGATGTTAGGAACAAATGATTGGTCTGGTTTTAGAGTAGTTCATCCATTTGATGCTATTCAAGGAACTGAGACAACAATTTCAAAAAAGTTAAAAAAGTAATTTCCTTTATAAAATTTAAGTTCTAATCAATCAACAGCCAAAATGGCTTCTGGGAAGGAAGAACAAAATGGACCAATGTTCAAAAAATTCAAAAGAGTGTTTCTGATAAATGTTAAACGTTATAAATAAATGTTAATGTCTTATAAACAGCTGCATGGATACATATATTTTAGGGAAAGAGCCAAATATGATTAATTTTGAAATATTTTCCACTTCAACCTTCATAGATCTACAGTCGCATTGTGGTGGTATCAGGAGGACTCCATGATTCTTACCGGAGCTGAAGAAATGACCGCGAGCAGCAAACTGGCCAACACACACCGCAGCATCTTCTCCAGGAGATTCAAGGAGATTCAAGGAGATTCCAGGTAATTTAGGGTCTGCAACAGTAAAGTAGTTCAGTCAGCTTTACTTTAGATTACAAGACTGTTGCGATGGTAAAACCCTGCATCAAGTTGGATTATGACGTTAATGGTTATTGACTTAGACCAGGCTTTAACATCTATCTATCTATCTATCTATCTATCTATCTATCTATCTATCTATCTATCTATCTATCTATCTATCTATCTATCTATCTATCTCTCTATCTATCTCTCTATCTATCTATCTATCTATCTATCTATCTATCTATGTAATTTACACTGAACTTATTTATTTTATTTGTTTATTTGTTGTGGATGTCACTGTTACAAACCAGATGCAGTGTTTAAGTGTTTTAGCACACATGCTAATTAACAGCACTCATTCACAGGAAACTTTTGACATAGTACAATTATAAAAGTAATAAAAAAGAGAAAAAAATACAGTGTACAATGACATTAATAACTTGAAAAGCACTTGGAGAGCATGGACCTCCGCCAGCGCCACAATCTTCGCCCATATTGTGATTTACACCCTAAATATTAGCCCTACCTTTATTTAATTTAAATATTTAGATTCCTTGAACATGAAAACATACCATTAGCAGTTGGATTCATAATTATATCTATTTTAGTTCGGTAGTTATTCACAAAAATCACATTTTTGCCATGGCGGTTTTCTTCTGGATCTAGCTCCAAAGTTTTTGAAGATACAACAAATCAGATTGAACACCCCAGATTTCACAGTATCTTGGCTTTATTTTGGCGTTTGTTGCAAGTCTATGTCTTTATTTGTTCCCTTGCTATGATGAAATTCCAAGGATATCTAAATTTTTCTTGTTCTGGATCACAGAATCTGGAATTTTGCCGGGATCCAGATCAGCCTTTGATATCTTGTAGAACCTGTTGGAAACTTGTCCTGTATTTTTTCCAAATGTCCGGACTATTTTTGGTAGAGTAATGTGCACAAATGCTGAAAATGGTCCTATTTCACAATGTTAAAGAATCCTTTAAAAAAATCCAGGATCCAGACGGTGATCTGGAACACTCCCCAAAACTAATGATTTGTTCCTTGTCCCAATCTGGACATTTCCTGAATATTTCTTCGAAATTAATCCATACGTTTTTGAGTTATCTTGCTAACAAACAAACTAACAAAAAACAAATGGTCACTGGCCACAACATAACCTTCCTGGTGGAGGTAAGAACATTACAACAGAAAAAGAGAAGCAGTTTTTCAGAATACATACAAACATAACATACAAAACAAAGGCAGCATGGCCCTGTAATATGTGGTAAATATGGATAATGTCATTGTTGATAACAATAATTTGTTGAACTTGAATCATTCACACATCTCATGACCTCCATGACCTTTAGTATCAGAGTCAGGTCACATGACTCCTCAGGCAGGTGTGACATCAGTGAAGGTTAATGTGTTTACAGTAAAGCTTCAATAAACATTAATGATCTGTAAACATTAGAGCTGAAGCTGTCAGGCATGAGGTGACGTTCTTACCTGGTGGGCGGAGCCTCAGGAGACACAGGTCATAGTCCTTAGGGTGAACTGGACTGATGAGGGTCCAGGATGAAGAGAAACATTATTCTGATGTGAGTCTGTGAGCCCTGCCGGGCGAGGTCCCGCCCCCTCCAGCTCTTCTGGGAGAAAGGGAGTATTTTAGGAGCTCCGCCCGGCAGCAGAAAAATGTTAATGTTTGGGTTTGTGGAGACGCGACCGGCTGACTGTGTGTGTGAGACCACATCACAGACTCACACAGAGTCAGAGCTATATGAAGACACAGAGGGGCCTCACGGAGGGGCCTCACGGAGGGGCCTCACAGGGGGGCCTCACAAGGGGGTGGGGGGGCAGCGTGATGTTGGAGAAGGAAACTGCAGCACCATGAAAAGGTCGATGTACATTTTACAGTCACTGACCTACAAAAAGAAGCCAGTTACTGAAAATGTCTTTACAGTAGCATTACTCTATTTTAATAGACAGCTTTATTACTAGGCTATATTTGCTATGATATTTTTTATATTGTGTTTTATTTCAGGTTCACTTTAAAAAAGCTAAAATTATACCATTATTTAAGGCTGGTGACCTGAAATAATGGTATAATCACAAACTATCGTCCTATATCCATTTTACCATGTTTTTCAAAAATTCTTGAAAAGCTGATATATAGTAGAATTTTAAGTCATCTACAGGACAATTAAATTTTGTTTGAACATCAATATGGATTTAGTAAGCACCATTCTACCTACATGGCACTGCTACAGCTTGTTGACAAAATACAAACCGCTCTAAATGATAAAAAATATTCCTTAAAGGTGCTATGAGGACACTGTGTTCCAGTTGTCAGAAAAATATGCCGTGAGTTGGGGTCCCTCACCTCCCCATGTTCCTCCAGGACCTCCCCACCCCCTTCCCATCCATCACTCCAACCAGGGTCTTCATCCCTTCCCACCCCCTCCCAAACCCCACTGCCCAAACCAGGCTCCTCATCCCCTTCCCATCACGCAACTCCCTCCCCACACCCACTCACTCCAACCAGGTCTTCATCCGCTCCAACCCTCTCATCTCTAACCCATCACTCCAACTAGGTCTTCATCCCGGCTCCAACCCTCCCCCCCAAACACTATGTTGGCTGGTCAAGGCACACCCATCACCCAACCATAGGGCCATTCATCCCAATTCCAACCCTCCCTATCCTAACCTACCACCCCTAACTAGGTCTCATCCTGTCCCCAACCCTCCTATCCTAAATCCCACTACCCTAATCCAGGGTCTTTATCCCTTCCCAACCCCCACACACACACACACACACACACACACACACACACACACACACACACCCACTACCCGAACCAGGGTCTTCATCCCGCTCCAACCCTCCCTATCCTAACTCATAATTACCTGAACCAGGGTCTCATCCCTTCCCTAACTCCTCCCCTCCACCCACTTCTCGAACCAGGTCTCATCCCTTTCCACTACACACACACACACACACACACTCTACCTATTTAGATGCTATAAAACTCGTCTTAAAGTGTGTATTTCCATCAGGCATATATCAAAAAGTGAGACTTTTTTGTAATTACTTAAGCACAGTCTCTTAAAGTTTTTTTCTTGATTTGTCTAAGGCTTTTGATTCAGTCAATCATGAAATTTTGTTTAAAAAATTACAAAAGGCTACTATGGTTTTCAGGGTGACACATTAAAATGGTTATAAGAAGGAGAGAGAACAGTACGTTATTATCAATGGTTGTGCATCTAGCACTCTTGGAGTGCCACAAGGATTAGTATTAGGGCCTTTATTATTTCTTATTTACATGAATGATTTCCCATTAGCTTGTCATTCTTCTTCTCCTATTTTGTTTGCTGATGATACCAACATGACTTTATCTCATACTGACTTGCATACTTTAATAAATAATGCAAATGGAGAAATGGCAAGGGTTGCAAAATGGTTTAAACTTAATAAACTCTCATTAAATATTAAAAAGTCAGGTTTTATGGTATTTGCGGGAAGAGGTAGAAGTTATAAAATGGACTATGTTAGAGTTTCATTTGAAGGAAATGAAATTTCTCAAGTATGCCATGTCACATTTTTAGGTATTATCATTGATGAGAAGTTAAATTGGAAACAACACATTAACTTTATTCATAAAAAAACTGCAAAGTCATTAGGAATCATCAGCAAACTTAGACATTTTGTTGAAAGTCTTGTTTACTGACATTGTATTATTCTTTGATTTATCCATATTTGATTTATGGTAATATAGTCTGGGCAAACACATACCACTCCAATCTTCTTAAAATTTACTCTCTGCAAAAATGTTTTACAAGATTGGCAACTTTTTCCAATTTAACAGAAACGTCTGCCCCACTCTTTAAAAAACGGAATATTTTCTCAGTTTATGATATAAATATTCATCAGATATGTGTGTTTATTTATAAATACATGTTCTTACCTTCTTCTTTACCATCATCATTTAGAAATTTCTTCAAATAAAATTCACAGATTCACTCATTTAATACCAGACAGGTTAGTTAACGTCACCTTCCCTTTAATAAAACTAAACACGGTCAGTTCTCCATCAGATATCATGGTGTAAAAATGTGGAATGATAAAAGACATGTAGCTGAGAGCACATAATCATTACACATTTTTAAAAGGAAACTGTCTTTACATTTAATTCACAAAGCTTAGTTTTACTTGGGTTTTTTTGTTCTTGTTTTTTCCTATGTTTTAAAAAGTTATTCTAATTTTGTCAACTCTTTTATGGTCTCTATTTTTTTGTTTCTTTGTTAAATCTGTTTATGTTTGTTTTATTGTTGATTATTATTATTTCTTTTGTTTCTTCACACATGGTTGTACACATGTATGCATGTATTACTTTGTGTTCTGACTGAAATCTTGACTGTTCTCTGCTTTCTCTTTTTCTTATAGAAAGGTCAGGTCCTTTACATAAGCCTAATGGCCTCCTGACACATTTTTTGTTTTTCTTAATATCTCCAGTTTGATCTTATGTATCTTTTATAGTGCAAAATCTAATAAACATAATAAACAATAAACAAAATACTTGCTGTGCTTTAATTTACAGCATTATTACTGTATTTTCAAAACAGCATCCTTACTGTTTTCATTTACAATATTGTGAAGAATAATTTGACCTTTGTACACAGTTAATGTAACCTTTTTCATGTACAGTGGGAGGAAAAAGTAAGTACACCCTTTGTAATTTTGTACATTTCTGCCTAAATTGGTCATAAAATGTGGTCTGATCTTAACTCAAATCACAAGAATGAGTAAACAGTGTCTGCTTAAACTAATACCACCCAAACAATTACATTTTATCATTTTTTATTGGCCATTAGATGTAAACATGCACAAGACAGGGGGGAATAAGTAAGTACACCCCCCTGGCTAAGGATCCTCTAAGAAGTAGTTGGTCAAATTCATGAGTCAGGTGTGAGCCAACCTGAAGTTCAACTACTGAGGTGTGGCTTAAAGCTGCCCTGCCCACTGGAAAACACACACCAGTTAAGAGTTGTCTCTTGATGAGGGGCACTGTCTGATGTGCACCATGCCTCGCTCAAAAGAACTCTCTTTAGAGATGGTTACAAAACCATCTCTAAAAGTCTTGATGTTCACAAATCCACGGTGAGAAAAATTGTCTACAAATGGAGACAGTTCAGCACTGTTGCTTCTCTTCCAAGGAGTGGTCGCCCTGTGAAGATGACTTCAAGGACACAGCGCAGGATCCTCAATGAGGTAAAAAAGAACCCTAGAGTGTCAGCAAAAGACTTACAGAAATCACTGGAACATGCCAACATCTCTGTTGACATATCTACAATACGTAAAACATTAAACAAAAATTGGTTTCATGGGAGAACACCACGCAGGAAGCCATTGCTGTCTAAAAAGAACATTGCTGCACGTTTGAAGTTTGCAAAAAAGCATTTAGATGCATCACAGCGCAACTGTGAAAATATTCTGTGGAGTGATGAAACCAAAGTTGAATTGTTTGGTGGGAACACACAACGTCATGTGTGGAGGAAAAATGGAACAGCACACCATCATCAAAACCTTATTCCCACTGTTAAGTATGGTAGGGGGAGCATCATGGTTTGGGGCTGCTTTGCTGCCTCAGGGCCTGGACAGCTCGCCATCATCCAGTGGCGATTGCTCTAAGACTGCAAGGGAAGCTCAGCTTCCCCTAAAATGTTCCCCAAAAAAGTGATGTGTACTGCTGTTTGTACATTTAATTGACTTAATATGCTCTAGAATACCTTCATCTTTTGTTCAGAATCAGCTACTTATCACAGGTAACTGGCGCGACTTCTTTCTCATTCATCCCCGCAGCGTCTCAGCGCTACAGTCGGAGTCGGACGCTGAGCGTCTTCGGACTTCAGCGCTTAAATACAGAGTGGGTTGTTCCACTGTGGAAACTGGACGGTCATTGGATAAACGCTGGGCTTTGTCCCGCCCATCGGACGCTCAGCGTCTCTGGGAGTCAATGAGGCAGTGGGCTGGCCTGGACGCTGAGCTTCTGCGTGATGATTGGATGATCTGTCTGAGGCCGAATCCTTTTTTGATTGACAGTGAAATGAGCCAATCAGCGATCTTGAAGGCTCACCCTTCACCGGGGGAGTCTTCGAGGTTTTTCATTTAGTTGTTCTGTACTGATCCGGAGGCTTTATTGATCACCAGCGACTTTATCTTTCTGAAAAACGACCAGCATTGTGTTTGAAGATTCTCTCCTGTCACTTTTTCTTTTCACAAACGAGCAGCTGCAGCTTCTCTCCCTCTTACTCACACTCACAGCCTGTCAAACAGTGGTCTCACGTAGCTGCTCCAGCTGCTGGCATGCAGCACGTCATGGCAGAGAGTATGAATGTTGTCAACCAGATTTTGGCGAGGCCATTTGATAGTCTTCCTTACGAAGAGAAAATTAGAGTTAAACAGCAGGGCAGATCAACTCTTTAGATTGATTTAGTTCAAAAAGGTGTGGAAAAGAAACAGGTCTTTTCAGCATTCCTGGTATGACAAGGTGAGCTGGCTCACTGGAAGTGCTGTCACAAATAAAATGTGTTGTCTGGTCAAAAGTGGGTTTTGGGGAATAAAATCCCTGGAAAAGACACCTAGTTGGTACAACAGGGTCACAGATCATTTACATAAATAAATAAATTTATGATGTAGGCCAGAAAAAAAATGAGCTTCCCCTCCCTGACTGACCAGCAGCCGCCACTGCCATCATCAATGGAAAAATGAACTCACAAGTTTGCCAAGATATTTTGCAGAAAAACCTGAGACAATCTGTCAAACAGTTGAAGCTCAAAAGAGGATGGGTGCTGCAACAGGACAACGACCCAAAGCACAGAAGCAAATCAACTTAGAATGGTTTCAGAAGAATAAAATAAATGTTCTGGAATGGCCCAGTCAAAGTCCTGACCTAAACCCAACTGAGATGCTGTGGCATGACCTCAAGAAAGCTTTTCACACCAGACATCCCAAGAATCTTGCAGAACTGCAGCAGTTTTGTGAAGAGGAATGGTGCAAGATTCAGCTACAGGAAACGTCTAGTTAAAGTTATTGCTGCCAAAGGAGGGTCAACCAGCTATTGAATCCAAGGGTGTACTTACTTATTTCCCCCTGTCTTGTGAGTGTTTACATCTTATGACCAATAAAAAAATGATAACATGTAATTGTTTGGGTGGCATTAGTTTAAGCAGACACTGTTTACTCATTCTTGTGATTTGAGTTAAGATCAGACCACATCTTATGACCAATTTTGGCAGAAATGTACAAAATTACAAAGGGTGTACTTACTTTTTCCTCCCACTGTATTTGTATCTTTATAACCCTGTTCCAATCTTGTCTTGTAATCATACTTGTAATCAATGTCTAGCTTTTGCATTCTTCTGACACAAACACACACTCATACATTACATACTGATTACACAATGTGACCTCTGTACGTGACCTCGTAGGAGGCTGTCTCTTATCCTTTATCAGACTGAGGGACATCTTCCATACCAGCTCAGTCTGGCTCATGCCGAGACGGTGATGTATAGAGGTCACTCCATACACGCACCTTCTTGTCACTCTTGTAAAAGAGAGAAAACACTGTATATCTACAGTCCAACATCCAGCTTCTTCTTGTTGTACTCACGCACTGCGAAGTAAATCCCATCTGATTGCATTCAGCTGTCTCTTTGTCATTTTATTTTGAGTTATGTCAGGGGTTTTGGTACGAACCGTGAAAGTTATACTGAGCTCTTAGAACTATAAAGGGACTAAATCCTGACAAATATCATGACCATATTTTTTAATACAGCTTTTAATGCATTTGAAATTGCATTGATTTTGCTGTATTTATCTTACTAAATCTTCAACTTTTTTACTGATAATTAATGAGAACTACATCTCTCTTTCTTTAAGTGTATATGTCCCACATCAATTTTGGGTGGCACAATGGCCAACAGGTATCCTATTGTATTCTATTCACAGGCAATTAGAATCCGGTTCACATGAAGGGGCCGTTCTTTTTTCTGTTGAAGCTGAAGTAAATATGTGAGAATCAACTCCCTCCATAACAGAGCAGTGCAAGTGGCTAAATGTTTTACTGTTCTTCTATTAAGACAAAAGGTGGTTACCTCTGCCGTCTTCTTCAGAAACTGTCACCCTGACAGCTGTGACGTGTCTTTATCAGCTGTTTCTGGGAGCAGCCGGCGGGACAGGTTGATTACATGATCTGTCCCTCTGTCTACGTCCCCCGTTGCCTGGTGGTTTCTGGAGAAGTGAATCCCAGGTGTGTGAGAGCAGGAAAGCTCCTTCATCCTTGTTGATGGTGTCCATGCCCCGTTTTCTGATCTCCATTGACTCCTTTATCCATCTCTTGTATTTATTGTTTTCTGATCTGACTATTGTTGATTTTTCCCAGTCCATAATGTGCTATTCGCGTTTGCAATGATCTGATATTGCTGATTTTAAGTTTTCCTGGTTTGCCTCTAGCTTTTCTGCCCGGGTGTTGCTGTCTGTTTTTCGCACTCCTTCTGATGTTCTTTTCTTCTGGTGCTGAAGGTTCTCCCCGTCTCCCCAATGTATGTTTTGTTGCACGTTTTGCATGGTATGTTGTAGATAACATTGCATTTATTGTCCGGGTGTATTCTGTCCTTGGGGTGTGCGAGTAGCTGTCTTAGTTTTGTGTGGGGTTTGATGATTGTTCCAACGTTCTGTTTCTTTATTGCTTGTTATATAGGTTCTGTGATTCCCCTAATGTATGGCACCGTGATGATGTCCTTGTATTTGTTGTCCTTTTCTGTTTGGGACAGTTCACGTAATCAGCCTATCCCGCCAGCTGCTTGCAGAGAAAACAGCTAATAAAGACATGTCACAGCTGTCAGGATGACAGTTTCTGAAGAAGACGCCAGAGCAACGTTGAAACATGTCAAGGTAACCACACCTTTGTCTTAATAGAAGAACAGTAAAACGTTTGTATTCTAAGAAGACAAGATGAATCTAATCAGTAACAGTGCAAGTGGCTGATACCACTTGAAAAATGGGTGGGTTAAAAGAAAGGGTGGTATGTACAGGATGCTTAACACATCTAGATGTAAATACTGGGGAACAGGAAAAATTCTGAACTTTTTTTTATAATATTCATCTATTGATCTTAAACCCACGTCTTCAGTGAACAACAGAAACAAGTAATTTTGTTGTTCCTAGGGATGCTCCGATCACCAATTTTGGGTGCTCATCACGATACTGATCACTAATACCAATCACAGAATGAATGAGAGAATAATCAATCATACTACATGTCCTGTATTTACAGGCTAGCCTTGTGCACCATGTTAAGTGGCAAAACTTTTTGTGCTAAAACATGTAAATACAATAAACAATTAACATTACATGCCCTGTCAAGTGCAATAGATGACAATAAAATTAAAATAAAGAAATTTACTTGCCTTACTCTCCAAGTGAGGTCAAAAAAGGCTTCAGAATCATTTTAAACAAAAAGAGGTAGTTTTACAACTGAATAGTTGTTAATAAAATAATAATGAAAACAGATGAATAAAATTAATAATAAATCAAATTGAGACATACTTCTGATAAGTAAAAAAAAATCTCTGTCCTTTCTCTGCACACTGCACTCCTTACCCTAATCATGAAACCTATTCGCACTTTCAGTTTAACCTAAATCAGATAAATTTGCAGCATTTGGTATGGTGTTATATTGAATGAACAGAATAAGACCAAAATTATGATAAACTGCAATTCTCCTTTAATTATGACTTCACATCCACATTCTGCTTTAACATAAATGTGATCGGTTTTTCTGATCAAGGCTTTTAGAGCCCACCGATTGATCGGTTTAGGGACCATATCTGCCGATAATGATCGGCAGCCGATCGATCGGATCATCCCTAGTTGTTCCAATACTTTTGGAGGGGAAGGTAGAAGACATGATCCAGATAGCTAGTGGTTTGTCCTTTAAATCAGATCTTGGTGTTGCAAGAAAGTTTTAGTTCAGCTTCACAGCTGTGTGGTTGACCATCCGTGGGCAGTGGCATAAGAGTTGCTGGATTCAAGACAGAGCAAGGTTTGACCACAGCATGTGGAGGGTCGTTAAGTGAGGTGTGTACTTGAGCCAGCAGGCTGCTGATAGATGAGAGTCTGTTGTTCATCAAGAATAGCAGAGACAGAATGTGGGACTAAATTAATGAGATCTGAATAACCTGTGTTTCCTCTGAGGGTCATCACTGTACATTCTGCTGTTGCCACAAGACATCAGAGCAGACCTTCAGTCACTGGGTCTAATGTATTATAAGCAGCATGTTTCACATCAGAGTCTTGTTTAAAGGTGCTATGAGGAGAATCTATTACTGGCGAAATAAAGACTCTGCTACCCATTAGCACATGCGGCAACTGTCGTAATGCTGCTTTCCACTAACCTCGGAAATGGGAGTGACATCATCTCAGACTTATCGGCGTTCCAGTTGATGTCAGAAAAAAAAATGACGATCTACCAGGCTATTGTTAGCTGCTGTTAGCACGCCCTGTGTTATTGTATGAAGAATGTGATTATCACTATGGCAGCATTTTTGTAAATATAAGTCTAACAATACTATGTATACAGCTGATCTAGAGCGACACACCCCAGTCAGAAGTGCAAATAAATTGATTATTACAGGAGCTAAATAACTGTTCACACTGGGGGCATCCATCTTTGATTGTCAGCTCAGGATGGCAATGTTTCACCAAGTTCACAGTAGGAAATTCAGACTTCGGGGAACGTTCCAGTTGCAGTTTCCTACTTGGAACCTAGAAATTCCTACTTCTGACTACAACTGGAACGCACCACGAGACGTGATGCCAAAGCATGTGCTTGTTGTGATAAATGCAGCTCGGACCTTCCTCAGAACTCTGCATTGCTTTAAAACTTCTTTTTTCAACAATTTACAGGATGCAAAGCGAAGAGGTAATGTATCTCTTTCTAGTTACGTGTAGTTTTTGATGTGTGACAACAAGCAATTTCTTGGAAAACTTAGTATCGTAGCTTTGTAGCCGGCTATATGTCGCTACTTATTGCCCGGTGCTGTAAGACATGTAATATAAATAGTAAAATAATATAAATTTTCTCTTGTTTTAATTGTCTTGTTCCTGAAGTTGAGTATCCAGGCCAGTCCAGTCCTGTCCGAACCGACTGCGAAGCTAAGGAATAGCATTTGTAGATAACCTATTTTGATGCTTTAAAACTCATCTTAAAGTGTGTATTTTGATCAGGCATATATCTAAAAGTGAGACTTTTTTTGTAATTAGAAACTCCTCACAGTCCCTTTAAATAGAGGAACAGATGTCATACAACCTGCTTGCTCCACCACATACTGAACAAAAGGTTTGGCAGGGTTTGGCATGTTTTAGCATGCCAAGACTGGGTGTGCTCTAGAGAGACAAATCTGTGCAAGATTTTTCACACATAGGGGAGGGATGCGACCGCAGCCGTAACACCCCACCCCTTAAAATGCAAACCTTAGGGTTTGTCAAACTCAAACTTTCACAATAGTAAGCATACTAAGACCTGGACAATGCATCTGCCATGAGATTTTCGCACCCTCTTTTATGCCGAATTGACAGGCTATAGTCTTGTATGATCAATGCCCACCGCATAAGCCTTTGGTTATGGTTGTACATTTTCGAGAGGAAAACGAGTGGGTTATGGTCAGTGAAAACCTCAACTAGCAGAGAGCTGGACCCCATACCTCAAAATGGTGCAGTGACATTAACAAAGCAAGTGTCTCTTTTTCAGTTGTTGAATACTTCACCTGCTGCTGATTGAACTGTGTAGAAAAGTAACACACAGGATGATCAACTCCACCCACATCCTCCTGCAATAGAACAGCCCCAGCGCCAACAGCTGATGCATCTACCTCGAGTTTAAAAGCACGGGAGAAATCAGGAGCTGCTAAGACGGGAGCATGACTGAGGAGGGATTTCGCGCTGTCAAATGCGTGCTGGCACGCAGGGGTCCAAACAAATTCAACCCTTGAGTTCATCAGAGCTGTTAAGGGTTGCACAACAGTCGAAAAGTTCCAACAAAAACTCCTGTAATAACCGTCCATGCCCAGGAATCTGCGGAGCGCTTTCCTTGTGGCTGGGACTGGAAACTCTGTTATGGCAGCGACCTTAGCCACAAGGGGATGGACCTGCCCCTGACCCACCTGTCTGCCCAGGTACGTCACTGTGGCCTTACCGAAGTCACATTTGGCCAGGTTAAGAGTCAACGCTGCACCTGCCAAACGGACAAACACCTGTTCCAGCTTTTCAGTATGCTCCTCCCATGTAGAGGAGTATACAATTAAATAATCTAAATAGGCATTGCAGTTTGTTAACCCATAGAGAACAGTGTTAACCAGTCTCTGAAATGTTGCGGGCGCGTTACACATGCCGAAAGCCATTACGGTGTATTGGAGGAAACTGTCGGGGGTCACAAAAGCAGAAATCTCGGAGGCACGGTCCGTTAACGGGACTTGCCAGTAGCCTTTAAGAAGATCTAATTTGCTGACGTACTTGGCGTTACCTAAGGTGTCAATGCAGTCCTCCATCCTTGGCAAAGGATAAGAATCAGGGACTGTGACAGCATTAACCTTTCGAAAGTCAGTTATAAACCGAGGGGACCCATCCGATTTGGCCTCTAATAAGCATGGAGAGCTCCATGAACCATTCTGTTTTAGAGGAGGAAGGAACTGGATTTTCAGAGGACGGCCCAACTTACCTCGTACCTTCTTGTTTAAAGAGCCTTTAGGTCGACCTCGTCCCCTCTTGACCAGATGACTGCCACCCTCTCCAACATGGATTTTTCTAGGCCTTCCCCTCCCTCTGCCAGGTTTCTTCAATTTCTTTTGAGATGAATCGCCGCCATAACCCACCCCAGCCCTCTCCGTTCTGTGAGCCTCCTCTACCACCCAAATCCAGTCGGGGTTTCTTATTAGAGGAGGCTCACAGAACGGAGAGGCTGGGGTGGGTTATGGCGGCGATTCATCTCAAAAGAAATTGAAGAAAGCAGCCGTAACACTGACAATGGTGGAAATGCAGGAGGGAGGCAAAGCTTTACCCTGAGGTGACAACATGTGGCCAAGAAACAGACTTCCTGTTTCCTGCCTGTAACTGAGAGAGACTTTTTGACCTCCAGCGGCCAAATGTTTCAACACCAAAAGTTTGTCTCACATTGACCTTGTGTTGGGGCTGCATTGAGGAAGTGATGAGCATTTTGCAGCAAGACTGAACCTGCTGAATGAGAAAGAGAGAGACTACATGGAAGCATCTCAAAGTAAAGGGTGGTGCTGTATAAAAGCCTTTGGCATTGGCACGTCCATGTGATGCGTCTACCAACAAACAGAAAAGCAAACCATGGCTGAGAATCTTTGTGAACAGGGCCAGAAAAACAGGATTTGAGAGATCAACAATGGAGAAATAGTTTGAACCCTGTTGTACGTGAGTGTTAATGATGTGAGGATGAGGGACATTTGGAATGGGAGCTGATAGGACAGCATGTACAACCTGAAGATTCTGCATAAATGACCACTCACCTGGTTGACCTGGAGGTCTGACCTATTTAACTGGATAAACAGGAGTCTGTACAAGAGAATCATCACATGGAACAATAACTCCAAATTTAAGCCAAAATTAAATAACAGGGTTAGCATCTTCCAGTGCCCTTTTTAACAGAGTACTGGTGGACCTTAGGTTGAATAGTCGGACTTGGTGATGAGGACAACTGAGTCAAAATCTCTTTAATACAAAGACATCATACTTACAGGTTAACTTATGGCACCTGTTTATTTCTTTTTACACAACAAAAACACACCTCACTGATTGTTTCAAAGACCTCCAAGGCACATGGAGAATGGTTACATGATAGGCAAACTCAATTCAGAAAATGATGCTATATCAGCCTCTTGAAAAGATATTAGTAACAGATGAAAAGAGTTTTGAAAATTACTTTACACCTCTCGGGCTGTACAGCAGGATAATATTTAATATAAATCATGCAACCTTCCAACTTCAGCTCAGGAAGATCAAGAGCTCAAGACCTTACAGGCAATCAGAATTTTGACAGTGGTAAAATTCTTTGGACCCAGATCAACAGAAATGTCTAAACAAGCATTTTCATCTCACTAACAGTCAGAAAACTTTCTGAAGGTCAGTCTCTGGGCCCACAAACACACAAAGGCAGAGATGCTCACTTGCAGCACTCCTGTCTCCTGCTGACTCCTCCTGCCTCCATCCTTTCCTATCAGGCCTCTGTTACTACCTCTGGAGACAGAACAAAGGGGGGATCAACCCCATTCACCTCCAGAACACTTAAAGTAGGGAGCAAGTGTCACAGAGGGATGAATATCAGGCCTAAAACAGCAGCATGCATTGGACTAGAGGCTGGACTACAAATGATGGGACTACTGTGAACAGGTTGAGCTGAAAAGGTGTGATGCAGGGTGTGACTGTTGATGATGTGTCACTCATGCATCTAAAAAATGCTCAGGCAGACACAGCGGGATACAGGAGTGCTGCAAGTGTGCATCACATCCACTGGTCAAGATCTGGTTTTATTGAGTCCTCATGTATCATGTCCTGTCCACATACATAGCTCCTAAAATACTGAAACCACAAGGCCAATTCACTGTTTTGTTTTGTTTTTTGCTGAAGACGTGATTTTAGATCAGAAGATGAATATGAGACAAGAGTTCAGAATTTCAGCTTTCATTTCCTGGTAATTACATCTAGATGTGATTAACCACTTAAGGCACACCAACGTTTGTATTGGAACACAACAAATGAAGATGAGCAATAACAAGGGTACAGATAATCTTTAAGTAAAAAGCATTTTATATTTTGAAGCACTGCCTGGAACCTGTGACCCACCAACATCCCATAGATGTTGCACACTCCAAAGAGATGCTATTCCAGTGTTTTACTGCTGCTTTGATCAGTGTTTGTTTGTTTTAGAGGACTTTTACCTACAGCCTTCTCCTCAGGAGATAAATTGATGCTCTGTTTGGGTTAAGGTCAGTTGACTGACTCAGCCAGTGTAAAAGCTTCCAATTTCTGTCTTTTGATGAAGTCCTTTCTTTTGTCTGCAGTGTGCTCTGGGTCATTGTCCTGCTGATTTATAAACCTGCTCCCAAATTGGTTTGGATGCATTTCTTCATCAATCTACGGACAAAATGTTTCTGCACACTTTTGAATTCATTCTGTTGCTACAATCATTAGTTACATCTTTAATTAATATCAGTGAACCTGTTCCAGAAGCAGCCATGCAAGACCAAGCCATGGGATGACCTCCACCATGTTCACAGATGAGCTTGTTGTAATGAGTGCCAGGCAGAAGGAACCAAAAAGCAAACGCAGAGAAACAGAGGCAAGTTTAAGTCCATTTAATCAAAAAGGTTCAGTACACAGAGGATAAAAAAAACAATCAGGCAGAGGTACATAATCGGCTGGCTAACTCAGGAACAAAAGACTGGAAAACGGGTCAGACAGCCCGAGGAATCAGACAAGAAAAAACTTTGAAAGTATGCACATAAGGGTGACAAAACCATCTCCCACAGAAGACAAGGACTAAGTGGTCTAAATACAAGGGGAAGGGACCAACAGACAGGGATCAGCAGGTGCACACACTCAGACAATCAACTCAGGTGAAATAGATGAAGCTGATGAGCAAAGAGAACAGGTAGGGGAGGGCAGGAGGGAGTGATCTAGGAAGGAAACACAAGGTATGTGACCCTGAAAATAAAACAGGAAATGACAAGACAAAACACATGAGGCAGAAAGAAAGACAACCTAACCAGGAGATGTGACACTGCTTCAGATCTCACACAGTTTCTTTCTTCACACTTTGGCCTTTCCATCACTTCCATAGAGATTAATCTTGGTCTCATTAGCTCACAAGGATTGTGCCCCAGAGCTTTTGTGGCTCATCTCTTATCTTTATAAATTCCAGTCTGGCCTTCAGATTCTTGCTGCTGATGAGTGGTTTGCTTCATGTGGTCTGGCCTCTATGTTTCTGCTCTGATTGTGATGCCTTCAGTTCTGCATTGTGGAGGTTGTTTGGCATGTCACTTGCTGATGTTTTGGTGTTTTCTTCACAGCTCTCACAGTATTTCTGTCATAAAATGGGATTGTTTTTCCTTTGTCTGACCTGTTCAATGTCTGTTGGTCAGTACACCACTTCCTCTTTTTTCAGGTCAATCCAAACTGTTGTGCTGGCTGTGTCTAATGTTTGTTCAGTGGTTCTGATTGATTTTCCTTCTTTTCTTAGCTTCAAAATAGCTTGTATTTCTTCCATAGACAGCTCTCCTGGCTTTATATTGATTTATCATCTTTGACAAGAAATTTTGTCTCTTTAGGTTTAACACAGGGCAAAATCCTAGACTAGTCATGCAGTTTTTTATATTTGAAAAACCTACCTTAATGGCAACACTTGGGCAACAACAAACACCTGTCAGACATTTTCAGTACTTTTGCTGAGTTGAAGAATGGGTGGGCTAAAAGAAAGGGTGGTATGTTCTGTGTTGCAGCTACCAACATTTTACCTTAGCCGCCAGAGAGTGTGTGGTTGGATCCATAGATTCATCCTTCTATGACGCGCTATAACATCAACAAAAATTACGGCTGCCAACCCTGACTCTCTCTCTCTCATCTGGACCACCCACACCTTTACGCACACACAAGCCTACTCCCGTGGGAACCACCACCAAACTCACATACACTCAAACACTGTGATCCTCAGCCTCTATCTGTATGTCTCTTACATACTGATGTGACATGGCTACAGGAAGGACCCAGAAGCGAAGTAACAGTAGTGCACACAGTAACATGACTTTTTTTTAACAGAATCTTGAATTCAACAGAGTTCAGAGCGGGGATTGAACCCCTGAGTTTTGACTGCCAGGCTTATGCTCTATCCACTTGGCCACACTGGAGGTGATCAGCCATCAGGAGGATTCAGTCTTTACAGATAAGCAGCAGAGGGGAGAGCGGGTATCGACTTTGAACAGGAGTCCGACGAGTAGACAACTCAGCCACCCTGACGATATTCTCACACAAGGCGAACAGAGGCTTTCAGGAAAACCAGAACTGGACTCACACTTTGCTGGGTGACACAGAGGCATTCAGGAATACACGGACTGGAATCACACTTTGCTTGGCGAGTAGAGGCTTTCAGAAAGGCTGGGACTGGATTTACACTTTGCTTGACGAGCAGAGATGCACCAGAAAACCAGAAACAGGACTGCCACCACTGGTCAGGATTCACGGACTGATTCTTGTTGTCAAGGACAGGCAGGAGGGTCAGATACCAGGCAGGCCACCACAGATCAGGAAACACAGGCAGATTCTCAAAGTCGGAGACAGAAGGCGATTTCAACAGCCGGGACTCAGGCAGACGGGTGAGTGAGGAACAGAAGCTAGTTGATACCTTGCAGTCAAGCCAAGGGTCAGGCGTTGAAGGCAGAACCAGGAACGAAACTTGTCGGCAATGGTTGATCAATCCGGAAGACAGGTCTGGAGTTCTCAGCATGAAGGCGAAGACAGTCTGACACTGACTGTGTGTGGAGCTGGGGTATAAGTAGGTGGCCTGATTGCAGCAGATGAGGTGCAGGTGTGAGAGGGAGCACAGGTGAGGTGAGTTGAGCTGATTAGGCTGGAGCAGGAATGTGGCAGGCTGAAGGTTGAGACTGAGGCTAAGACTGAGATTGTGACAGGATGCTTAACACATCTAGATGTAATACTGTGGAACGGGAAAAATTCTGAACTTTTTTCTCATATTCATCTTTTGATCTTAAACCCAAGTCTTCGGTGAACAACGGTAAAAAGTAATTTTGTTGTTCCAATACTTTTGGAGGGGAAGATAGATCCAGATAGATAGTGATTCATCCTTTAAATCAGATCTTGGTGTTGCAAGAAAGTTTTAGTTCAGCTTCACAGCTGTGTGGTTGACCATCCGTGGGCAGTGGCATAAGAGTTGCTGGATTCAAGACAGACCAAGGTTTGACCACAGCATGTGGAGGGTCGCTAAGTGAGGTGTGTACTTGAGCCAGCAGGCTGCTGATAGATGACAGTCTGTTGTTCATCAAGAATAGCAGAGACAGAATGTGGGACTAAATTAATGAGATCTGAATAACCTGTGTTTCCTCTGAAGGTCATCACTGCACATTCTGCTTTTGCCACAAGACATCAGAGCAGACCTTCAGTCACTGGATTTAATGTATTATAAGCAGCATGTTTCACATCAGAGCATTGTTTAACCCTCGTATGACCCTTGGACATTTTTGTCCATTTCCAAAATCCAAACCCCCTCACAGACAATCCCCCTCCTCACCAGAGTTGATTTTTGGTGAAGGAGTGTCATTGTGGGTAAAATTTCCAAAGCCCAACTTTCAGTGTGAAAATCCATTATTTGACTTAGTAATGCATTTTTAGCCTATCCATGACCCTTCGTGGACAAAATGTCCCATTCTAGAAAGTGGTTAAAAAAGGTCACAGGGGCATAATTTTTTTTGGCAAGCGGGGGTAATTTGGGGTTTAATTTGAGGATACCAAGTTTCAGTTTGAAAATCCATAATTTGACTGTGTAATGCACTTTTCTCCCATCCATGACCCTTCCTGGACACTATTTTAGACACGATCTACAAAATGGACATTTTTGTCCACCTGAAGGGTCATGGTTTGGAGAAAAGTGCATTACACTGTCAAATGATGGATTTTCACACTGAAACTTGGGATCCTCAAATTTAACCCCAAATTACCCCCGCTTGCCAAAAAACACACCCATGTAACCTTTTACTTGACACTTTCTAGCAAATGGACAAAAATGTCCACTTGAAGGGTCATGGATGGGATAAAACTGCATTAAACAGTCAAATGATAGATTTGCATGCTGAAACTTGTATCCTCAAATTTAACCCCAAATTCCCCCTGCTTGCCAAAAATCATGCCCCTGTGACCTTTTACTGGACACTTTCCAGCAATGGACAAAAATGTCCACTTGAAGGGTCATGCGTGTAACTTTTTTGAAGGGTCACTCAAGGGTTAACTAAAAGAACAGATGTCATACAACCTGCTTGCTCCTCCACACACTGAACAAAAGGTTTGGCAGGGTTTGGCATGCCAAGACTGGGTGTGCTCCACAGAGACTATGTCAAATCTGTGTAAGATTTTTCAGCTTCACAAGTCCAAACCAGATGTCCAGAGGTGGATAGACCTTTAGCATGAGTGATATCCCTCTGAGGACATTCAAGGATGGAGAAATTAGGAATAAGAAGTCCACAATATCAACAAATATCCAGAAAGACATTGCCTGTTTCTTTGAGACAGGTTTTGGGTTGCTGACGGAAATGACGGAGGTAGATAAAGCTTTACCCTGAGGTGACAACATGTGGCCAAGAAACAGACTTCCTGTTTCCTGCCTGTAACTGAGAGAGACCTTTTGACCTCCAGCGGCCAAATGTTTCAACACCAAAAGTTTGTCTCACGTTGACCTTGTGTTGGGGCTGCATTGAGGATGTGATGAGCATATTTCAGCAAGACTGAACCTGCTGAATGAGAAAGAGAGAGACTACATGGAAGCATCTCAAAGTAAAGGGTGGTGCTGTATAATAGTCTTTGGCATTGGCACGTCCATGTGATGCGTCTACCAAAAAAACAGAAAAGCAAACCACGGCTGAGAATCTTTGTGAACAGGACCAGAAAAACAGGATTTGAGAGAACAACAACAGAGAAATAGTTTGAACCCTGTGGTACATGAGTGTTAATGTTGTGAGGATGAGGGACATTTGGGATGGGAGCTGATAGGACAGCATGTACTGCCTGAAGATTCTGTGGGAAAAAAAACAAGATAGACCTGTCTCTTCATGTGTGTTATAACCTTGTGAGTGCTGTTGGTTGGCTGCTATTGGTTATTGACCCAAGCCACGCCCAGAGGAGGTGATTAATAACTGATTAATCAGAGGGAAGCAGCAGACAACTTGGTCGAGCATCTCAGTTGACAAACTTCATCCACCAAACCAACCAACAGCTGGGGCAGAAGACTAGCATCTTCATCCACTAAACCAACCAACAGCTGGGGCAGAAGACTAGCATCTTCATCCAACAAACAGCCCACCGCTCTGAAGGTAAGTTAAATTTTTTTTGTTTAGATTATAGTGAACTGTCCCCTGATTTAGAGATGAAACATGAAATCAGACAGATGATCACACTGGAGCCAGAGAGGGGTTTGTTTGATGGGTGTCCTTCACCATGGGGGTTTGACTTCAACTGAAGGCAAAACCAACCGGACAGTGACCCCAACGCCACATGACACGAGAATTCTGAATAGCACAAAATCTGCTGGTACACTGCGCCAGCTTTAAATGAGTCTGCTAATACAGTTATACCCCAGTTTCATCATCGTGACTTAAAAGTAATGTAACGTTTGGGTATTTTCTTAAAACAGTTCAAGTTATATGATCGGTTTATTTTAATGTCCATTCACTGCCGGGAGCACGGATCGCATTGTGTGCTTTTTTCCCTTTATGTATCAACCAATCACAGCCTTTAGAAGACTCCGTCACACCAGCAACAGGGTCAACCACACCTCCTCACTAAGATAAAAGTTTCTGTCTCCTCCATGCTCAGATTTGCTCTTAGAAACTTCCTGAATCACTCCTAAGCTAAGACTCCTCGCTAAGAACCTTTAGGCTAAGTTAGGAGCTCTCTGAGAGGACTCTAAGAATCTTTGTGAATACAGGCCCTGGTCTTCATCTGAACTCTGCTCTGTCTTTGCTGATGTAACATCACAGAATTGCTGACTCTTCAGTACTTGAAAGAACGCCTTCATCCACCAAACCAACCAACCGGAGACAGAAGAGGAATGTCTTCATCCAACAAACAGTCCACAAACTCTCTGAAGGTAAGTAAAATGTTTATTCAGACTCAAGTGAATTATTCACTGATTTTAGAGATGAAACTTCAAATCAGACACAGGATCACACTGGAGCCAGAGAGGGGGTTGTTTGATGGGTGACCTTCATGACAGGGTTTGACTTCAGCTGATGGCAAAACCATTAGGACAGTGACCCTCTAAAGTGGAGACTAGGGATGTATATCGTTATGATTTTATCAATACCAATACAGATACCTATACTCCTTATCAGTATCGATACTCATCGATACTCTTATCGATACTACAACATGTAATTTTGTGTATAAAATAAAGACTTTACAAGATTTATAAGATTCAACCTTTTTTATTCCCACAAGGTAACAATAAAGCTTCGACAGAATAGAAGTAATGCATTACAAATGCTTCTAAGAGGCAAAAAGAAAGCTAATGAGATGGCAAAACCCCTTCATGCCGCCCAACAGACTGCATGTACAGACAGACCCATATATCAGTGGGGCTAAAATCGATGCTGTATTGATGACTACTAGGGCTGTCACTTTATATTAGATATTATAAGATATAGTATAACCGTTCGAATATGGGGATAAATATCCGTAACCGAATAGTAAATAAATATTCAAATGTAAAATATTGAGTGTAACAGCACATCAGGGCGCCTGGAGCAGTGGACCATTTCATCCAGCAGAGGGCGCTGTTAGCGCAGCTTGACCCTCAGTCATATCCGGTGCTCTCTTGACCTCAGTAAACAAAGAGTTCCCGCTCTGACTGGGCATTAATAGCTCTTAATCATCTGAGGAGAGCTGTGCCGTCGGCTTTTCATCCAAGTTATACGGTCGAGTGCAGTGGCGCTTCATCAAGAGTTTAACCCCGTGTGACTGTGTTGTTTTCGGCAGGGTTTTTACCGAAGGGGCGGATAATAGAGTCTCTGTCTCTGTCAGTGCTGCAGTCTTTAGTGTTAGCCGGGCTGCTAACTCTACTCGTGTTGCTATAGCAATCAAACAGCCCGCACTCCTTTAGCTTTATGCTATGCGGGCGCCCCAAGTGTTTGGTGCTGTTGCTAGTATATCCCCCCTTGGACGCAACATCTCTCTGACTGTGAAGAAGCGTTTCTAACCCCTCCTCTTCACTGCTCAGTGCGCGTCTCTCTCTCCTGGCCGGAGAGCGTGGCGGCCGGGAGCGTGCAGAGTAGAGCATTTTTCGTTGTCCCTGTGGAGTTGAGCTCCAGTAAAAACTGAGCCCACAAATTTCCCTCAGCATGTCCGCATTAATGTCCCGCGGTCATGCTTTTACACACGGGCATCCTGCCATAGGCTGCCAAGGGTGCACACTCGGCTCCTACGTGGCACAGGCACGCATGCACACACAAACTCACACCTGCTGCTGCTGCAGACGTATTCCATTCTGTTCAGGGCCAAACCGGGGCACTTTCTGGTCACACAGTAAATAGCGCTTGGTGGTGCACTGGAAAGACTCATGTGACCACGGACTGCACCAATTTGAGTCATTTTTGTGTTCTGTTCTGATTTATTTAGATTATATGAGTGAATTAATGGCTGTATAGAGGGCGTTCTGTCTCATATGTTGTCAGAGTAAAATTGTTTCCTGATTTTTTAATTTTGGCTTGTGATATATTAAGTTATGCCTTAAAACCCTGTAAACTATTATGTGGTTTGCCCAGGGGAGGGGCTAAGGGGGTATATAAGGGGAGCTCTGCTTATTCAGGAGGGGTGCTTGGCCTAGTGGCATTGTGGATATAGCTGCCTGAGTAAGTCCTTCAGTGAGTCCTCTAAAACTGCTGTGTAAATGCTTTGTTTTTTTGCCTTTGCTGATCCTGCACTGTAAATATTTTTGCATTTTTTCACAATGTTTCTGGGACTTTGGTGTAAATAAATTTCAGCAACAAAAGTTTTTTCGACTGTGCCATCATCTTTTTACAATCCTCACAATGAACCCGTGACACTGACAAAGATTGCATTGGGCCGCGTTTTCATTAGGGTTGCTAAAGTGTGCCCAAACCTTCCGGCTTAGCCCTCACCGACATGCTTGAGCCAGACAGCGGTATTGTCATAACTACGTGACAGTTGAAGAGACGTTTAAGTACTGATAATGGTACCATTTTTCAGATCCTTAATGGTCTTCGGTACAGACCCAATTGTGGACCAGTACATGAAGGTACCTGGGTCAAGCCATAATCCTAGGTATTTTAATTGCTCAACTCTATGCAGATTTGTACCATTGTTACGTGATATTATCAAGTTATTAGATTTAGTTTTCAGGTTGTGTTTAGTGCTAAAGACCAAGGTATAAGATTTGGTTTTATTGAGTAGCAGTCTATTAGAGGAAAGCCAGTTTTGTATGATATCGAAGTCAGATTGAAGGGCATTTTGTATTTGTGAAATATTAGATTTTGAGGTATGGATCACAGTATCATCAGCATATAGTTGAACTAATGTATTGGAGCAAATAAAGGGAAGATCATTAATAAAAATTGAAAAGTGAGGAGGACCAAGTGTTGAACCTTGGGGAACACCTCTTAGTTGAACAAGAAAGTCGGAATTACACCCTTGAATAACAACACATTGTTTTCTGTTGTGCAAATAGGAATTAAACCAGAAAACTGCATTTTGTGAGAAACCAATTGCCTAAAGCTTGTCAAGTAGTAAATAATGGTCAACCAAATCATAAGCCTTCTTCAAATCATTAAAAATAGCACCTGTGAGATCACCAGAGTCACATGCTGAGAAAATATCATTAGTAAGTTAACGCGCTGGACAATGTCTTGGAGCACTGCGGAAGCTGGCCAACAAGCTTGATGCTGAAGGTAGAGCCAACATCTACAAAACCCAGGTCAGGAGCATTATGGAGTACTCCTGCCTAGCCTGGATGATGCTGCAGACCATTCTTGGGCAGCTGGACACCATTCAAAAAAGGCCTTAAAAATCATTGGGGTGGATGAGGACCTTGCCCTACGACAGTATGGCATCAGCAAGCTGGGTCATCGTGAGGCGGTTGCAGCAACAACCGTTCTGTATAAGATGCACATTCCCAGCTGCCCAGCAGATCTCAAAGCACTGCTACCCCACCCCACATCCCAGGTCGCATCACCCGGAAGACTCAACCAAGCCACGCCCTGGAGATCCCCAAGTCAAACACCAAATGCCTCAACAGGAGCTTTCTCCACTCTGCCACCACAGTATGGAACAGCCTTCCTCCTGAAGTCGTTGGAGAGATTACACCAAGGGGTACTCACGCCTTTAAGAGGAGGCTGAACAAACACCTCCTCAGCCTGTGACTGTAATCCTTAAGCTCAAGGACATTACATCTTCAAACATTTTGCTTACATGCTCCGGACTGAGTAGCTGCAGATCATTGATAGGTTCTCTGAATCATACTGTATTCCTAAGACCTGTATCTGCTCAAGCTTAATTAAAAAAAAAAAAAAAAAAAGTTTAACAAGAGCAGTGATTGTTGAGTGATTTGGTCTAAATCCGGACTGAGGAGGTGATATAATGTCATAAATTTTAAGATAATCAGTTAATTGAATCAAAATTATTTTTTCAAAAACTTTTGCAACTGTACATATTATTGATATTGGTCTATAATTATTTGGATCAAGAGTATCACCACCCTATTGGTGTAATTGGTTAATATTTCCACATTGCTGGTATATCACAGGTTTCAAAAGACAAGTTGAATTAATAAGCAAGAGGAAACATAAGGATATGGGAGGCCATTTAATATAACTTGATTCGATGCCATCAGGGCCAGCACCACTACTCAGACTAACTTCTTTAATAGCATTCTGAAATTCTAGGGGTGTAATTTTAGTAAATGAAAAAGTGCGATGACAGGAGGACATATTATTTGAACTATGATTGTAGGAGAAGTTTTATATTAAATCAGAGCAGACTGAAGAAAAAAAAATAATGAATTTTATACTGTTCCAGAATTGTTTAGGATTTTTAAACTTGTTGGAAAGACATTCCTTATAATAGTTAGACTTAGCATTGCAGGTCTTTGTCTTGGAGATATTTCTTAATAGCCTATATGTTTCCCAGTCAGCATTTTCTCTAGTCTGCCAAAACTTAGCCCAAGCCTTGTCCCGCTGTCTAAAAAGGCTTTTCAGGTCACATCGCGCAGCCTGGCAGTTGAAAACACACAGCAGCACACAGACAGGGGAGGCGATATGAGTGACTGAAGGGCGGGCTTTCAAGCTGTGGTGCAGATGTGCTCTGCATGACCATACACTGTCATTCTTGTTTTCACTTTTATATATGTTTGTATATATTAAGACTAAAATTACACAAATTAACAGACATACACAGGCTTGTGACCTTTTTAACATTAGCCTCTTTTATCACCTCCTTTTATGGAACATTTGCAAGAAATGGGAGGTTTTTTGGGGGATTGGAAAGTGTTTAATTGTTGTACTCACAACTTAAATTCCATCTTTGATGATGGATTGCACTTGGTAAGCCAGAAACAACAACGTTGTTCTTTGGCATAGGAATCCAGATTAGCCCGCAATTTGCTGAGTGGGGATGCTCAGATCGCTTTTGGTGTGAATGCAGGGTTAGACCTTACATAAATGTATATAAATAAAACAATGACAACAGAAACAACTAGAATTGTTCCTTCTCAAACTCAACCAAGGCATTTTCAACATTGTGTGCTGAGTGCTTGTCAAAAATGTGAATAACTGTCTCACACTGTTGACAAACCCTTGAATGACCAGGTTAAGAAAATCTGAAAAATCTAGTGACTACTCCTTGTGCTGTGACCAACAGTTTCCTGAAAATGTTCTCAAAATCTGTTTGGTCCTTTTTGGGTTTTCACAAACAAGCAACAAAGGCAGAGTAATAACCATTATCAGATTTTATATCATTATTATATAAGAAGTTTTTATTATATTGTAGTTTTTGGTCAATCATTTAAAAACCAGCTCAGGTAAATAATCATTTATGTCATTATTTCCTAATAAGGGCAGCATTAACTGATGTTTCCTGATCATATCTGTAACAGCTGACAGTGCATTAGTAAGACCTCAAATAGGCCAAAAATATTGAAGGGCAGATTTTTTTTAAATATTTATCATAATTAGTTATCCTAAAAAACTAAGCAGAATCAAATTGGAGAACTAGAACTGGAACTTCAATCGATGACTCTAGAGCTATGTCTTCTTCCCCCCCAACAGGCATAACTTCAGGACTAAATCTAAATCCTCCTATTTTTCATTTTTACAGATGGCTACATCACCCAATGTGAAGGCGGCAGAGATGAGGGCTGAAGATGTGGAAGAGGCAGGCACACAAACTCAATGACTGCATCAAACATTTCCTGTCATTATTACAGAGCTCTAACATGTTCTCACTCTAATCTCCTGCAGGTCACTCATGGACATAGATTCAGCATTCAGTTTGATGTCGAAGGCAGCGAGCCACAGAAAATAACGAGAGATTTTCAAACAGTGCTTGAGGCCATCAAATCAGTTTCTCAACATACAAACCTTGTGATTCAGGGAACATTAGATGGTCGTGATGTTACTTTTGCGACACATTTCCCCTGCCGCCTGATCAAAAAAGGTCAGAAGTTGATTGTATCACAAAAAAAATATGAAATTGAAAAGATCCAAAAGCCCAGAGAGAACAGAAATGAGGATCCAGACAAGAAGTATATTTTCTTCTACATTGAGGCAGGACAAAATACAAACAAGAAAGACATTTTCGTTAGTGAAAGAAAACAGCTCCACCACCCTCTCTGTGTTTATGGAGAAGAAGGTATAACTGCAAAAGAGGCTCTAGAACAAGACGGCCGCTTCAAACCATTCTGCAGCTTTGGTCTGACCGACTGTGATGACAAAGAAACAGGCTTCTCAGATTCCACAAAAATTGAGGATTTGTCTGAAAAAACATTTCGGATAAGGCTCCCAAAATCATCTAAACCCAATAGAGTGGAGTCGTCCAAAAAGGACGCAGCAGTGAGCAGCAGTGGTGCCAATGATGAAGACTCAAAACAATCTCCTGCTGACTCCTCCCAGAACAAACTGAGCGTGAGAGAGGAGAACGTCAGTAAAGCTCCCTGGTTCACAGAGCTGATCAGAATGGGCAAGTTGGTCTGCAAAGTGGTTGTTGGTGATGTCGCTGGTACAGGGTGTGTGTTGATTGACAACTACATCCTGACCAGTGCACGTCTGTTTAAGACATGCACTGGAACAAAGTGAGGGAGGACACAGAGGTAGGTGTTCAATTTAACTTTGAAAACTCTCAGACAAGACAGTCCCATCCCTTTACAGTAGAGGATGTCTTAATCTGCAGCACTGTAGGTGAACTGGACTATGCTGTGCTTGTGGTAAACCGTGAGGTTTTCACACAGTTCATCCAAAAAACACAAAAAGGAGATGTTCAGATCCCATCAGGGCTCCTGGAGAGGGTCGGGGAGATGCCTAAAGACGGTAAAGTCTATATCATTGGTCATCCTGGAGGACAAGTGAAACAGATAGAACTGACATCTGTTATTGAGATAGAAAAGAGGGAACAGACTGTGCTGGACAATCTTTTCCAGTACAGAAACACACTTGACTTTCTTTCTCTTGATCAAGTTCAAAAACAGGGCATTGGAAGAATACTGCCGGGTGGAGATAGAGCAGAGAAAGTTCTTACCTACCACACCAACACCAACCAAGATGCCTCTGGCTCTCTAGTGTGTGATGCTGATGGCTCTGTGTGTGGTTTGCACACATCAGGCTTTGTTCATGGGACTGAAGAGGCTAAAGAATATGGCATGATGAATTGTTATACACAGCCAAAAGAGAGTGCAATAGAGTATGCAAACTCGATGAAAAATATAATCACACACTTAGTGAAGAATCTGCGTGAACCAAACCAAGACAATCTCCCGGGGCTGTTGGAGAAAATGGAGGAGGCAGCAGGAGAGAACGACATCCTCAAAGAGATTTTTGATTCATTGTGAGGTGGTGGCACCATGAGGGGGGTTGTTTGACATATTTTCTTCCCTCTCACTGGACACTTTATTAGGTACACTTTTCCAGTCCCAGTTTAGACCCCGCCTTAGCCTTTGGAGCTCCTAGGGATGGAGATGGTCAACAACAACCATCAACACCAGCAACAGCCTAAACCGCTGATCCAAAGCTGGATGGAGCCATGCTTTATGATGTTTCCACCAAACTCTGAGCCGAGCATTGAGTGTGAACTATAGCCTCAGTTTCAGTTCTTTATTAACAGGAGAGACACTTGGTGTGGTCCATCTGCTTCATGATTGGTTGTTTCTGTTGTTGTTGTCGTTGTTCTTCAGTTGTCTTTCTATCATCTCCCCTCTGACCTTTGCCCTCTCACCTTTGCCCTCTGACATCAACAAGGCCCAGAGAGCTGCTGCTCACTGGATATTTGCTCTTCTTCAGAACATCCTCTGCAAAGCCCAGAGGTGGTTGTTTGTGGAAATCCCTGTAGATCAGCAGGTTCTCTCAGACCAGCTCGTCCCTCTTTTCCAGTCTCATGCTCAGTTTGATCTCCAGCATGTCTGCATGCACTGAGCTGCTGCAATGTGATTGGCTTATTAACTATATCCACTTAGAAGCGCTTGAACAGGTGTAACTAATCCAATGACCACATTTTTTACATTATTTTGGATCTCTTTTGGGAAATAGCGACACAGACAGTGAGAGTGAGTCTTCCAATCAGCATCCGTATATTCTAGTCTTCATCCAGTCGTGACCCCAATCCAGAAAAACCCTGGACTGGATCCTGGACTGGTTTCTGGACTGGATCCTGGTCTACTTCACTGATAGTTACTACATGGAAGTCAGTCCTCCTCCAACATCCAGCAGTTCAATCATGAGACCCAGATAGATGGACTGTTTTCAGCTATAAGTTCATTTCTCTTAATAACTTTCTCAAAAATTTTTTGCAAATTGAAAAGAGTTTTTTAAAAACTTTTTATCATCTTTGATTTTCATTGTCTTAATA